>VDFB02393320.1:0-12245 GCA_007258455.2 Sequoia sempervirens | reverse complement strand
GGAATAATTCATCAAGACAACAGTCACTTAGGGATCGTTGGGGCCAAATTCCCACTCATGGGAGTTGGTTTCGATAAGGGATCCCCCAATAATCTTGACACTTTCTGAAGCATTCACATTATCACTCGAAATTCCATTGGTATGTCGATCATCATTGTCGGGAAATCCATACCCTAATGCAAGAAGTTTTGGTCTTTTAGATGACATCAAAGGTTCATACATCCTTGTTTTATTCTTGCCAAGACCAGTAGTGTTGTCATAACCTTTTTCCTTCATCATGTAATAGCCTTTTCTGTATATATGGACTGGTAATGGGGGTAAGGCTTCCATTTCTTTGTAAATCCATCCTAAAATGTCAGTAATGTCTTTGTTGTTCATGTCTCCCCATCTTATAAAGATTGTTTTTGGTGGAACTTAAAAAATTTCTTTAGGTTCCATTCTAAAAAATGGTCAACCATAGATCTGAGGAGACTTGGGTATATTTGTGAAGCAATATGCCATACTCAGTTTGAATTCTCCACAACCTAGGTCTTGGATCTTGACATTGGACTCAACTTTAGGAAGTGAGGAAGATGATGTGTGGCAGAAGATGTGGAAAGAATCAATGATGATGCGAGTGTGGATGGGTCAATGTATTTTGAAGAAGAAGGGCTTGACACTTCTTGGTTGATGGGAACTAGATGTTTGGAAATACCCCTAAGATTGGTGCAATATTGAAAGGGGTCTGGGTATCCATATATGGTGATTTTGGTTCTGCCAGAGGGGAATTTCAAGCATTGGTGATATGTGGAGGGGATATAATTTAGGGCATGGATCCAAGGTCGTCCAAGCAAGATGTTATAGGGAAATTCAAGATCCAAGACTTGGAAAGTTGTGTCTACAATGATTGGCCCAACTCTGATGGGAAGAGTGATCACACCTCTGGAGGAACATTCTTCATCATCATATGCCTTTATGACTATGCTCTTTGTAGCATCTATGCAAGCATCAAAAAATCCTAGAGCCTTAACCAGTTTTAAGAAGAATATGTTCAATCCTACTCTACCATCTACTAAAACTCTTCTAACCTTATGCTTATGGATGAAAACCTCAATGTGTAATGCATCATTATGGTTGGACTTTGGTGATGAATAATCTTGATCAAAAAATGTTACATGATGGGGTGTGGTGAGATAGCCCACCATGGCCTCAACCTGGTTGACATCAATGTCTTGAGTGACAATGGACTCTTGCAAGGTTTTATCAATTATAGCTTTATGTGTGGAGAAATGTGAAGCAACTCGAGTATGGAAATCTGCGCAGGGGTTTTTCCAAGCTATTCAATAAGGTTAAAGTGACTCTTAGGTTGCCATTGTTTTGTGGATACTCAGGTTGTGATTGCTTAGCAGATGGACTAGGTATTGTGAGTTTCAGCTGTCTAGGATGAGGTGTACCATCTATGGTGACCTTGCCACTTCAATTAGTGGTGTTAAATTTTGGTGCTCTTTTGACTGTGATGGTATGGACTCACTCATCATCAATTTAGACATTGTTAACCAGAATAGTCATACATGGTGTGAGCATAATTGGCTTGATTTTCATTTGTCTTAGGACCTAACGTTGAAGGCGTATTAGAACCATGGTTTTGTAGTGGTTTTTTATGGATGGTATGGTCAACATTTGATGCAAATTGTGGCCCACCCAATTCAATAGTTTTATTCTCAATAAGGTCTTGAACAATATTTCTTAGTTTTCGACATGAGGACGTCTTATGTGCTTTAGCCTGATGGTAATCACAGAAGGCATTATCATCCCACCATGATGGTTTAAACTACCTTAGGTCATACGACTTATGTTCTTCAAGTGTGATGAGACCATTTTGGAGGAGCTTCTTAAGGACATCCTCAATTGGTTCTCCAAGAGCAGTGTATGTTCGTCTTTTTGGGAATTGTCTTGTCTGGCGGGGTTGTCCTTGAATTTGACTATTTTGACCATTTTGATTATTTGGGATGACATTGGTGGGGGGTGTCAGTATCGATGTTGGTTTGTTTTGTGGCTATAATTCCTTTAAGAGTGAGTACTAGACCCATCATGTTTACAGCCTTGGCATCAACAATTCCATCATTGGTAACATGCTTATTTTTGTCTGCAGATGGATTTGTGTTTGTGTTTTTAGGACCATATTTTAGCTATCCTTTGGCAACAAGAGCTTACTCTACCTGAACACCCATTTCGACTAGGTCTATGAAATTTTTGCAACAATGAACTTGCAATCCATATTTCAAGGGGCCTATAAGTGTTTGAACAAACATATCAACCTTTTCTTTTTCAAATATGTCGATGTGGCCACGACGAGCTAGACTTCTCCATCTTTGGAAGAATGGGATAAAATTTTCACCAACATCTTCTTGTGTGAGAGTGGATAAGCTAGTGATGGAGGTGTCCATGTCAATGTTATATACATAATTTTTTATGAATTTGTGTTTAAGTTCATCCCATGTTTTTATCCCTTTTTGAGTGGAGAACCATACAAGGGTAGGCCCTACAAGACTTTTGGATAAAAGTCTCATCAAGTACATGTGTTCATAGGCAATGTCCATATAGTGGGTCACGAATTCTCTAACATGTTCAATAGGATGTCTTTCTTCTGTATTTGGTAAAGTTTGGTGACACATATCCTGAAGGAAATGGCAGCATGTATAGATTTGTTTCAAAAGGATATACACATATGTCATAGACATTTGTGATTTCTTGTCAGACATTTGCATATTTTCTATGGTCTTTTGTAATTGAGCTATGTGAACTATCAAGGCATCAATTGTAGGATTATTTGTTGCACCATACATCAAAGTGGTCGATATACCATGGGTCCCCAATTGTTGTGAAGAGATATTAGCATTTTTTTGTGGGATGTGTTGTTGTGAAATGTATGATGTGTTTTGGTTTGCAAGTTGTTGGTGTTGAAATTTTGGATTGGGGACATGCTAATAGGTTTGGATATGGGAGGAATATGTTGGAATGTTCCCTCCAACTATTTGAATCAAAATTTGGGGGATATGGTGACCATGAATATTGTGGTGTCTGAATGATGCCATATGTTGTGTGTTCTGATTTCCTTGTCTAAATTGGTGAAATTGTCCAAGGGGAATATTCGTGTTTTGTCCTTGGGGGGGATTGGTATTAAATTGTGTTGATGTGTTAACATTTGGTTGTGGTCCTTGAATAAAGACACATCGTTTGTTTCCTCTGAAGGGATTAAATGAGGTACCAATGAGAGGATTTGAAGAGGGTGCATTCATGGTACTAGATATAGTTGTAACTAGAGGGTTTGAATAGCTAGATGATGCACCCATGGTATTAATTGAAGTGGTAAATAGAGGATTTGAATAACTTTCCCACATTGTTGAGGACCCAAAAGTGCCTCCAACTAATTGTGACGATATTGTGGACATTGTTAGCAATGATTGTGTGATGGGTGGTGTTCCTCCAATGGATGTTGCATTGATTGTATTGGGATTGTTTTAATTATTGGAGATAACACTAATGGTACTTGTGACAGTTTGAAAAGTAGCACCAACAAAATTATTTTGTGTTGTTTTTAGGTTGACTATTATTAGAAATGTTGTTTGTATTGTTGACATTATGTTCGGGTGATGTTGGTATCAAAGTATTTATGTCAAAGCTGTTGAAAAATGAGGTGTTTTCTTAGCTTAATACTCTGTAAAACTTTAATATTGCTGATCTAAGTAAGTCTTTTCTTTGTTACATATATTCTTTGTGGGTGATTATCTTGATTAATCCATTTTATTGTTATAGAATGTAGAGAGAAGTTGATAGAAGAACTAGATAGGATATTAGAAAGATCACACAAGATATACCGTGCAGAAACCCTTTCGGGAAAAAAATCCACTAAGAATTATTCTATTATTCAATCTCTGAATTACAATAGCTCCAATTCTTGCTTGAGAATTCTTCTTCTGTCTTTACCAATCTTCTTCACACCTACAATAAAAACTCTCTTAACTCTTTTTAACTTGCTTGAGATAAATAGGCTTTTAATCAGCTTTGTCAACTCAACTTGAGTTACAATTACAATGCACAATCCCTATCCCTAAAAGGTATGCCATATCTCATGCAAATAGAGTTATCTTGTGAATAAAAATGCTAAAACATGTGCTTCATCCATTTGGGCGTCCCAAACTGAAGCTACA
The DNA here is from genome assembly GCA_007258455.2 of Sequoia sempervirens. Classification (NCBI taxonomy): domain Eukaryota; kingdom Viridiplantae; phylum Streptophyta; class Pinopsida; order Cupressales; family Cupressaceae; genus Sequoia; species Sequoia sempervirens. Next base: position 8,055 of record VDFB02393320.1, on the reverse strand, counting down.
ACTCAACCTTCATTCTGTTGATAATTCCAAAGCTCTTCCTCAAAGTTGGCGCCCTTAAGTAAATCCTGCTTAGCTGAGCCTTGATATCTTATCGCACATGTGGTGATAAATAAAAGTATCTTGGGAACCCAGAAGTTAGCTCCAAGTGATTTCTTGTTAACTGAAACATTTACTCAACACCATTCCCAAAAAATGGTCATCCCTTGTTAACTAGAGGTAGTCCCTATTATCTGTCATACAACTCAATGTTATTAGCCATGCATTCCAAGTTAGCTGAAGTTTAACTACATGCAACTCAAAATAACAACATGCCTTGCATGCAACTAAAAGATAACTAAACTATAAGCTGAACCAGCCATGCAAATATCAAATCCTAACTCTAGGATCTTTGCATTGCATTAGAAATGCTTCTTCTCATTATAGTTAACTGAACACAAGGTGAGTTTCACCTTACCATGTGTGCACCCACATGCTCCTATTATTTAGGAATAATTACAAATGTCAATCATGATTTATTTCATCCAAATATTAATCTCATCCTAATCTTAGTGTTTTTGAACACATTCCAAGAATCTAGGAGATACATGAAATAATTAATGTTTAGGATTTGCAATTATTTGAAATCCTATTTCCAACAAAAGCCCCATGTTAACTTAACCCCTTGGTCCAAAAGTGTGGCTAGATAGATTTGAGGGTCATGTAAGACTAAGTCTTCCATAAAATTGGCTACATCAAGATTTTGTGCTACAGCTTCTAGGTCCTCTGTACATATACATGTCCATTTTGATCTCTTTGTATGAATGGTCCAAGTGGGTTATATGATGAAGATGACATGTTCATGGAAGATTGTATGTTCATGTTGCTAAATGGGTCAGAAAAATTCTAGTCTTGGTTCATGTCCCAAATGTTATTGTTGATGTTGGGATTGAAATCTTGTCCAAATTTTTCCATTTGTCTTTTATTTCTTTGAAGTCTAGTTTCCACCATAAAAGGGAATTGCTCAAATGAGAATGATGAGAATGACAACTAAATGAAAGGATGATGCTAGCCTATTTTTTTTTCTTTTTGTGATAAAGGATGGAAATGCAAGGTAATGGTGACATCTAAGTATGAGGATGATACTATTCTATGTTTTTTTCTTTTTAAAAAGGGATGGAAATGCAAAGTGATGATGACATTTTCTTGAGGAAATGATTAATGCAAGACGAAGAGGTTGTCAAGGCTAAAGTACCAAATGAGGACTAGGATAATAATGTTGACTAAGGATATGATTAATGCAAAGTCTAGGTGCAAAATGAGGACTAGGATGGACAATGTTAATGCAAAGTCTAGGTTCAAAATGAGGACTAGGATGGACAATATTAATGCAAAGTCTAGGTTCAAAATGAGGACTAGGATGGACAATATTAATGTGAAGTCTAGGTAAAATGAGGACTAGGATGGACAATATTAGTGAATTCTAGGTGCAAAATGGGGACTAATATGAATGAAATTTGGAGAAATGTTTTCCTAACCACTCTAAGCTTGACCTATGTCTCAATTTTGGTTATCAAAGGACCTAATAAGGGGACTAAGTGACATGGTCAAAATTACTAGTGAGCTTTCCTAACTAGACTGTTGAGTTGGAAGTTCTCATAAAAGGACAATGACTAAAAAGAGTAATGATGGCTAAGTCCCAGGATAACCTACTTTTGAAAACAATGATTTTGCAAAGTATGGTGAGGTAGCCTAATCCAAAGTCTACAAAGCTGAAACCTAAGGGAAAATTTATGTTGGAAATGATGATTATGAGGCCTAGGGAATGCAACTAAAATTTGGAGAATTAAATCCTATGGTCAAAATGCAAGTTAGTGAATGCAAATGATGAAGAGTTTGAGCAATTTTAGTTCTGGTTTCTAATAGAGATTTTTGAAAAAAGATGTTTGACAGCAGGCTAAAAAAATTTGGACTCAAATTTTGGTCTGTGATAGGGTTTATGTTTCTTCCAGGAAAATGTATTGTTGTAGGTAGCAAATACATCATAGTGTATCAAATGCAGCTGTAAAGATATCAAATACGACTTAGTTTATCAAATGCAGCTCTACATATAGCAAATGTGGTGCGGTTTATCAAATGCGGTGCTAAAGATAATAGATGTGACTTAATGTTTCGAATGTAGGTTTATAAATAGAAAATGTGGTGCAAGATAGGCGAATGTGGTGCTGAGAGAAACAAATGCATTTTATCATAGCAGATGTGTCACAAAGGCTGTCAAATGCAGTGCAAAAAAATGAATGTGTTTTAGCATTTGTGGTGTAGAATGAAAAAAGTCTAATTTTTTTTTATGTTTTGATCAAAAATTTGAATTGTTTGACGTTGATTATTTGTTTCAAGATGTGTGAATGTTGTTTGCTTTGTTTTAGTATCTAGAAAATACTTGGCAAGCATGATATTTTAAGTGTAGAAAAACACAAATAAGACAAGCATAATCCTATTGTTAGGCCAGAACAATATTCGCTAGATTCCACGTGGGTTTCCCCAACCACATATCCTTAGCATGCGAATCCAGAAGCTTGGTTGCACGGGCTCCCCCTTACAGTGCACTCTCTTCTTAGGCAAACCAAGCGTCAAACCCCCATGAAACTCCCATGGTAGATTTATCACCTTTACTAAAGACTGCAAAGATGTGGATGCCTTCACAATGACCGTTGTTGCGCTAGCAAATAGAAGGTTTTTGGCTACTACACAAGAGTATTTAGTTCGGGACCCTCGTTCGAGTGGCCATACATGGGGCACAAGATTAAGGTATATTTAGGAATCACTCCAACCTAAAGAGGTTACACTCAATAGGGTTTTGGGGAGTACTACTTGGTCTATATGACACATCCACACTCGTAATCCTAGGCTTTCCCTTAGGATTCACATTTATATACCGGTTGGGGGTAGCTTGGCCAAAAAACTCCATTTTCAGTCTGAGTCACCTTGGGGTGAGTACTTTTTCCCTCCAAGGAAGGCCCAAGTTCTAGAGGCAATAACCATTTCTCTTACACCCAGGATCACACAAGTGCACAAGGGGAGAGTATACTTTGATTATTGCATCAAGGTTACACAAGATAAGGTGGGTCTGGTTTTTTGATCACCTAGTTTGTACAAGGTGAGAGCATAGTCACCTACCACCTTCAAGCACATTCAAGAAAAATAAAAGACATGTTCTTTTTAGTGCACTAAATGAAATGTTTTCTAATCTAAAAATCTCAAACACACTATTTTCAAATTAGAATTTTTGGACAAATGAATCTACAAAACCACAAGTTAGTAGTTTGAGAAAATTGTCTTGGATCCATGAAATTTTGATGTCACACAGTGCCAACAATGATTAGTAACAAGAAAACACCTATTCTAGTTAGATTGTTGAAAAGAAAGCCAGAATGCAAAAGGAAATTTGGAAAAAACCTGAATGTAAAAGGAAAGAATTATTACTAGGAAAATGCATCATAGCAAAGTGAATGCGTCACTCTGTGTAGCAAATGTGGCTTGGTTTTGCATTCTAGAGTTTGATAGACATATGTGTTGCAGATATCAAATGCAACATTTGGGGAATCTAATGCATCGTGTCTTGTCAAATGCGGTGTTCTAACACGCTTATGTGGTGCAGCAAAGTGAATGCATTGCTAGAACCTATGAATGTATTGTGATGCAGAAAATGCAACTCAACACTAGTCAGATGCGACGTTTCGTACCTGTACCTGCAAAACAAAAAAAACCAAAAAAAAAGAACACACAAAAATTTGTAAGAAAAAGACATCAGGTTCACCGATGTATCAATGGGTATTTTCCTAAGGTTAGCATGATTAGATCATAAACAAAAAACCTAAAGAAAGCAATCAAGTGCAAAGGAAAATGAATGAAAAACACAAAATGGAACAATCTCACCAAATGTCTTCAATCTCCATGGTTGATCTCCATTACACCTTCTAACTTGCTGGAAATATGTGTTTCCCTTAGATTCAATGTACAAGCAATTTAATGACAAAGACAATGAAAAAGTCCTAAGAAAGGTTTGAAGGATTTAAGATGATTGTAATGCTATGCTATCATGCAAATAGTAAGCAATAAACTAAGCCAAATGAAATGTAAATTTGACTATGCCTATGACAAAATGACTAGAATATTGAGATTGCCTAAGACTTAGAAATTATGCCAAAATGAAGCATTAAGAAGTTGTGTGTGTAAGTTCAAAATGTGAGCAAAATTGACATTTTATAGAAAATGCAAATTTTGGATGGACGACCAAGATTAAAAGTTGATGAAAGCCTAAAATTAGAGGTCAAGATTGTGTGTGACAACCCATAATTAGGGTTAGGGAAAAATATAAAATGAGCGGCCAAGATTCAATTAAATCGATGGTTGAAAATAAATGTGACAAGAGGATAAAGATTGGACACAAAAAGAAAGTTTTTAAAAATCAAGAAGATAAAGATTGGACATAAAGATAAGATTTGGAAAATCAATAATTTTAGCAATTAGTTGATTTATGGAATAAGATTACCATTTTTGAATTAAAATTAATTCAAAAATACCTATTTATGTGACAGTAAATAATTGATTTTGGATTATTTACTAAAAAGAAGTGGCAGTTAGCATGTGAGGCCATTTTAAATCATGAATTTTATTTAAAATGAGGGAAATGTCAAATAAGGAAATTAAATAATTAAAGATAATTATTTAATTTAGAGAATGTGATTAATAATACAATAAATTAATAAATCTATTTAATTATAAGAAGACTTAAAAATTAGTGACATATTAAATAAATGAATAAAATATATTTATTTAATAATCAGAAAGACATAATGAATAAAGATAATTAACTAAATTAAAACATTTATTTAATTATGGGAATATTTTAGATAATTAGTGACGTATTAAATAAATAAATAAAATTTATTTATTTAATAATCATGAATAATAAAAGGACATAATTAATTAAATAATTATGAATTACTTAATTAATAGTCAAAGGTGGGTTAAAGACATAATTAAAATGTCATAATTATGCTAGGAAGAAAAGGTGAAAAATAGAGCTTAGAGGCCTAGGTTATTTTCATGTGTCTACAATTTTATAATAATTATTATATTATATTATTATTTGAATATAATATTAATAATAAATTATATTTATGTATCATTATTATAATAATTATGTGTATATAATTATATTTATAATATATAAATATCTTTTTAATTATAGGGTATGTGCAGGATCATGATGGGCCAAAAAGTTGCAATATGATGGGTATGTGAAGGGCATGTGGCTGACGACTTTTTTGTACCCAAAATTGATGAAATGAAAAGGGTTTTTAAAGGATATTCTCAGCTTTCCACTAATATAAATTATGCTTTACTTTGAATTTAATAAATAATTATTATTCATTTTCTATTTGAATTAAAACTAAAGTCCTAATTAGTAAAATTAATTAAAGAAAACATCTACCATAGATTTCATGGTATCCACATTTTTCAATCGAGCATGTGTCAAATTCGTACTTCACATACTATAGAAATTCTGAAATTGAATTTCAAAAATGAAGTTTGACCAAGTTAAAGATTAGTCCAAACCATACAATTTTTTATATTTTTTTAAAAAGTTGTAATAAAAATTCATACATTTGATTATTTACTTGGAAAAAATTATAAAATATGCATCACATGGGACATGGAGTCCTCTACTTATATCTAAAATCTTGTAAAAATATTATCATTTATTGTGGTTAGGGTGGTGAGGATAGACTCCTTTTTTTCCACTGAAATTTAAATTACTCTTTGCATTGAAATTTCAAATTTTTCACCAAATAGATTTAAAAAAAAAACTAGTAGTTTAGAAACTAAATTCAATTTGATGCAATTCTATTCTTACATGTTTTGAAATAATAAAAGATAACTTATTGAATTTTTTTCATCAAGTTGCCTAACTCTAATTTTTAAGATTTTTGCCCTTAAGAGCCTATTTTTCCGCAGTGATCCACGCATGCCTATATTTATTTCTATTTTTTTAATAATAATATAGATATTAATATTAAGATATTAATTAAATTATTATCTATATTTCTACTTTCAAGATTAATCTCATTTAATTAGAAAAATTGTTTTATTGACTATAATTGATTTATTACTTAAATTTATTTTATTTTAATTTAGAATTATTTATTGCATAACGGCCTTTAATTTTCGTCTTATATTTTTTATTAAACATTTATAGTTTACTTTAACAAACATAAGATATTCATAACTATACTTATTTGTCCCTTGTTTACATATTCATTTCAAATAATAATAGCATTTCAATACAGTGTGCTTGGGTATAACAAAGTGTAGGTTATAAAACACGATGTATTTTGAAGCATGCAATTTGTTATAGTAGGTAATGTGTTGTTCAACTTCATTAGGATGTTGTTGTCTATAGCTACATCTTTTTATTTTCAAGTGGACAAAATAAATTTTGATACAACATTATCGTACATGGAGATTTAGATGAGAAAATCTATATTTGTCAACCTAAAGAATGTTAGGTAAGGGGTATAGAATATAGGGTTTCTAAACTAAAAGGGTCTTTATATGGATTAAAGTACTCACCATGTATGTTGTATCAAAAATTTGATACATATGCATTAGAATTGGATTTTTTCAAGGAATTAAGTTGAGTTAATCACAATTTAAATGTTGATGATATGTTAATCATTTTTAGATGAAATATCTAGGAGCTATCAGATACATAGAAATATGGCTAATAAGAAGCTATGGTTAAACTAGAGGAAGTATCTTGAGACTATTTTGTAGTGTTCAACATGCACAATGATAATATTTTAAGTATTCCTTTAACAATATCCACTAAGTTGAGCCTACAACAATGCCCTAAATCTATGAAGGTTTTTAGGGAGATTAAGAAGATTTATTATCCAATTGTAATTGACAACTCTATGTATGCATTAGTATGTATAAGACTTAAAAATTAGTTGAGAAGGGGGAGTTTTAAGTCAACTCATGCCATTTTTTTGTCAAGAGCATTAGATGTAGATATCACAACAGAGGTTACAATACATGGTGTGTTTTGGGTACCATGTGAAGTGCATGTTACAAATCATGGTGTGTTTTGAAGCTTATAATTTTTCATACGCAAACACACCGTCATGAAACGATGTTGTTAGTTGAAATAGAGATCTATATATGTGTAGTTATGAATATATTATAACAAATAAGAGGTTTCAAAAGTTGTGTTTCAAAACCACTATGTTTATTTACTTGAAATTCACAACATACCTAACCCATAATTTTTTCAAATTGTGTTATCTAGGTTTTCATTTGAAATAGCAACTACACAATTGTTCCTATTATTGGGTAAATTGATTATGCTTTTCCATAGTAGAGGTTAGAAAACATGGTGTGTTTTGGGTACCATGTGAAGTGCATGTTACAAATCAAGGTGTCTTTTGGAACCTGCAACTTTTCATACCCAAACAAGCTATCATGAAATACATTTAAGCATAAGGAATTTCTTGTGTACTCAAGACACTGGCATGGCCTTGGTAATTCTATGTAAAGAAAAACCATCATACATAAAGGCATTCCTACACACACAAGGTTGAAAGCAACCTTAGTGGGTAATGTAAGGAATAAACAAACAAACATGTGATATATCAATCAAAGACTATGCCCCATTGTATACCAATCAAAATAATAAAAAAATTGAAGATCTAGGTGGCAATGAGTAGGAATAGTATGGGTAAAAAATATAAATCAAAATAAAAGACCAATTGGAAAACATGTCATGAAACCATCATTTATTTTTCCAAATTAGGATAAATGATATATGATTGGATTATGGCTGATATGGGAAACATGCATCTTCAAAGGAATACTTGTGATGTAGATGGAGATAGTAGGAAATATATATGTTAACTATTTATTGTTCAAGAGTTGTACCCATGATTTTTTTTTTCTAGATTGCATGATATTCAATGTGTATTTTGTCTTGTTTGAATTCAAGTCTAGAAATCTCAGTGTTATTAGATGTGTGGT
>VDFB02393319.1:0-14313 GCA_007258455.2 Sequoia sempervirens | reverse complement strand
ACATAAGCCCAAAATTAAGTTGGATGTAAAATTTGACTTACCAAAATATTGTGGTGAATTAAATGCTGAAAAACTAGATGATTGGATTCAGCAGGTTGAAGTCTATTGTAGAGTCCAAAACCTCGTAGATGATGCTGATAGGATCCAACTTGCTACTCTTCGGTTAGGGGGTACAACTCTAACTTGGTGGGAGAGTAGGACTAGAGCAGAAATCTCCCAACATGGTAAAGTCAATTTGTCTTGGTCAGAATTTATTAATGCCCTTAAAAAAATATTCTATCCCTTAGGTCACATGCAACAATTAATGATGAATTGGCAAGTGTTTAAACAAGGGAAAGGTCAAACTTTCCAAGAGTACACCCATGAATTCAGAAAGAAGGCGATTGCATTAAATGTATCTTTATACACCCAGGATACCTTGTTAAAGTACATAGGAGGTCTTCATTCATATCTTAGACATTCCATTTTGGTATTGAACCCTTGTAATTTGGATGAAGTGTCTGTTCAAGCTACACACTTAGAGTCGAGGGGAAAGGGTTCTTTCATTGATAATGATAACTTTGTAAAGAAATATTCTAAGGTTGCAGAGATAGGGAAAGGAAAGAAGACAACTATAGTCAAGAAGGATGACAGGTTTTCTTGCACTCATTGTGATAGGAAGGGTCATGATGAAGATCACTGCTGGAAGTTGCATCTTGAATTGAAGCCTAAGTGGGCTCAAAGATAGAATCAGAAATAGAAGGGTAAGGATAAATCCACAAATGTTGTTATGGATCTTGGTTCAGATTTTGATGATGAAACTAAGATAATAGCTATGGGTATGAAAGGTAAAGCTCCTAATTCCAATGTTTCCTTTGATAGTTGTGCTTCTACTTCTAAAGTTAATGATGTCTCTGAAGATAAGAAAAGGAATGAGTTGTTACATTTAAGGGTTGTTTCTAAGAACATTAAGATTGATGCACTCATAGATAGTGGTTCTCAAGTTAACTTAATTTCTGAAGATGTTATAAGAAACTTGGGATTGAAAACTACATTGCATAAGAAACCTTATCCACTAGGTTGGATTTGCGAGAATGATAAATTGCAAGTAACAAGACAATGCACTTTAAAATTTGCAATCACAAGTAAGTTTGTGGATGAAGTATAGTTTGATGTGGTTCCACTAGATATCTGTGGGATAGTTCTGGGTAGCCCTTATCTATATGATCGGAAAGCTATTTTCTATAGGGAAAAGAATCATTATCATTTGTTTAAAGATGGCATTCAGTATATTGTACATTCTCACAGGATTAAGACTGATCGTTCTTTTACAAACACAGGGCAGTTAAAGAGGGTGATTAATGCAAGTAAAGATTTAACTCTTATGTCTGTCAGCACAGGTGGTTCTAGACAAGAACTTGGAGTAGCTAACTAGGGTCAAATGTCGTAGGATGCACCCACAATACAACATGAGGGAATGGTGATTGAAAGCATTGATGGTCCCTTGGGTAAAAATGTTTCTATTGTAAGAGATCAATATGTTGTTGATTTGTTCTCTATCATATCTGCATTCTTGTTAAGCTTGATGCTAGTCAATGTTTTTTGGTTAGTGGCTACAACAATTGATGTAGATGCTTATGGAAATGATAGAATGATGTTTATGATCAACAATTTTGTTGCAGTCTTCATTGTGTTTGTGATCTAGGTATATAGATGTATAGAGGATACAGGACAAGTGGGGAGGCCAAGTCCTCACTTAATGTCTAAATAAATGCCACTTTTGGAGGTTCAAAAGTTCTCTAGTGGGGAGGCCTGATCCGGGGGATATTTCACCAAAAATTGAAGTGTCTCCACTACTCAATAATTCAGCACCATCAGAAAGATTTTGATGTCCTGATTCCAATGCAACTTGAACGAAGCGAAAAGGAGTCCATTTGCACAAGTTATGGCTAGTCAAACCTTGGGTCAAACTGCCATCAAGGGTCATCCAGAAAGTGAAAAAAATGATTGTCTCAGAAATTGATGGAAGTGGCGTCAAGTTGAAGAGCTCGTCGACATGATTCTTACAACATTCGTTTCATCAAAATCCAACGTCGTATGCTCGAGATATGAGTAGTCAAAGATGGCTTGACTTTGCTGACATCAACATGGTATAGTCAGCACATAGTCAACATACTCAGCCAATCACCGATTGACACGTGTCATCTTCGAGTGGAAAAAAGGGCCAATTTGGCACATTGTTGGGTGCCACATGGCGGGACATGTCATCATGACATTAGCATACACGCCAGCATAAGCAACGAATGGTAGATTGACATGTGGCACCCTCCTAGTGTGACACATGTCTCAAGCTGTCACTCCTCCTTGTCGGCGAGTTGTTAAATTTGTTGATAAAAGTATTTGGCCTGCATTGTTCTTGAACCTATGACCTCAGGCTTCTTGAAACGGTCGGCGACCGTTGCACCATACGAACCACTCTTTACTCAGAATAGAGGCGGGTTTCTTTTGTCAAAGAAAATAGTTGAATCCGTTGGAAAAGGTGACACCAGCAGGAGTTGATCCCGGAACCACCAGCTTACCAAAATCCATTGCCACCAATGAGCCATTGAATGACTTTGGGATAAATAGGGCATTTTTTATTTTTGTTGAACTATTGAAACCGAATTCCTTTTAATTTAAAACAAACTCCCTTAAATTTAAAACCAAAAAAATCTTTAATCCTTTTAAGGATTAAAGTGTAACCTCCTAGAAACAATAATAGCCTAGGAATAAAATTATTAAGGGGCTTAAATAAATTATGTGAGATTTAGTGTAAATAAGGAAGGATTTTCAAGCATTTTCCATGTAAAGGATATAGGGAATATTTTGTAAATCAATTGGTTAAAGGCCAATTTGAGCACTTGATGTATAAAAAGGGAGTTTAGGAGTGAGTTTGGTTCACTTAGATTTTTCAAGTCTAGGTGGTGAAGCTGTGAGAAACAAGGAGATTTTTCTAAGGAGATTTTCGATCATTTCTATACATCGGAGTTTTGTTATGCTGCCGAAGTGCTGGAAGGAAATGATCTTGGTGCAATTGTAATTCTATTTTTGGAGATTAATTAGATCAGTCTCACTCTATTGGAGCGGACCCAGAGAGATAGTCACGTTTGTGGTGAACTCTGTTATCATATCGTTTGCACTCTATCTCTCTCTTCTTCCTTCTCAATTTCATTCTTTTCACCTTTAGTTTTTAATCCATAATTTCAATGATGTATGCATGAATTGTATTTCCGCTTAATTCACATGTTAATGTGTTAATTTTTTTTATGTAATTTGGATTTCATGATTTGTAAACATTAAGCATTCAAATGCAATTAGTCTAGATCCTAATCAGATCAAAACTAAATGTTTAAACTAGCTAAGTCTTAGAGTACTATGTTTTACTTAATAGATGAGGTAGTTAAACATAGAGGTAATAGGTTATTCTTAGGGTTAGGATAATCCAGTGAAGGGGATAGCCTATGCATAGATTATGAATAGTCAATATAAATCGAGCTAGGAAGGTGGGTGAAGTCTATGACGTCCACTTGTAATGAGGGAATGAAATACTTTGGCCAAAGTAGTGTAAGTAGCCATTGTTTACACTGTCACACTATGATCCAGGTTTACATACTAGGTTGAGGCATGCCATATAAGTAGGTTGTAGCTACTATGTGGCAGATCTAGATATGTAAGACACAACACCAAGCTTAGAAAAGGTCAATATTTATAATGAGGTTACCAAACCAATCTCTTCGTTGAAGGGTAGGGCCATCTATCAATTTGATAGATGTATGGGGGATTGCAGTTAGTCCAAAGTTGGCAGAAAAGTGCTTGAATGATGCTTCTCCTCATCAGTTGGCGACCAAGATTTGAATGGAGGATTTTCCAAGACTATTTGTATTTCTTTTGCCAGTAAGCTCCGTAGAGCCTTGTTTATATATTTTGCATCCATTATGACGGAAAGAATGTAAAAGTGAAATGATATCATGTTTTATGTAATCAATACCTTGGAATGTTATAATACTTTGATATAATGCAATGGAAAAGTTTGGAAAAAGATATTATTTCAAATGTGCATGCTTTCTTTATTGTTTTGAAAGAAAATTTTTATTGCTCATAATGGTTAGATGCTTATTCTATTTACTTGAGGTTAAAATCTAGGAAAGTTACTATGTAGAACATTGGGCATGTTACATGTGGTATCAGAGCTACGAGGTTCAGCTTTGAAACCTATGTGCTCGCTATCTCTAATTAAGAATGTTTGGAAAATTCTTGTGCTAGGACGGTGCATCTCAGGTCAACTGCAAGAAAGTTAGTGATCGGAAATGAGTGCTACCTATGGGCCAAGAAGGAAAAAGAAGCCCTTGTTTGTACTATTTAGGGAACCAACTATGACAATGCCATCTGGCTAAGTGATACTGAGACAATTAGTCACTCTCTATCACATATTAGTAAAGAGAAAAGAAGGATGAAAGATGAAGCCAATTTTAATGACTTACTATCTGTTTCTCCGGCCAGATTAGACTCATTATCACTTTCGAGGGATATGCCCTCAAAATTTAGTGTCAGTCCAACGTTGATATTTAGGAATCCTCAAGTAGTGCCTATGGCCGAAGTAATGGTTATATCCTCTAGTAATGAATTTGAAGGATACTTTCCCCAAAATTATGTATTAGAAGATAAGTTTGAAGGATACTATCCTTTTTGGGATAGAGGAGAAAATTAAAGATGAGCAAAAATCTGAGGGGTATACCCCATTGAGCTATGTATTTGAGAGTGAATCCAAAGGATACTCTCCTCTTGACTATTTGAACAATCATTCTATGTAAAAGAAAGGATATTGAAATCCTTATGAATAAATGAAAGAATATATTTTTTATCAAAAAAAAATTGTGTATGAAATACAATAAAACTTTGTATTTTTATTTGCTCTTTTGAAATGTTTTCCTATGCATTTAGTGAACCATGATAGGATCTAATTCAAGATGAACCTCCAGGTATAACTATACTTAAGACAATGGTTAGGACAAAAACTAATCCTGGAGGGAGCCAAGAGGTTGGACAAGGTTCGGATAATGCTGAAGCCAAGTTGGATCGACTTCTAGCAATCATGAATGAAACTAATGCAATGATAGGAAATCTTGAGCAAGAGGTGAGGGGAAAAGGAGAGGAAGAAAAAGAAGTCCCACACAATGAAGAAAATGAAGAAGTTCCCAACAATGAGGAAGAAGGGAAAGATTCTAGAAACCATACTAAATCTAGAGATCAAGAAAGCATTAGAACTCAATCATATTTTGATGGAACCAAGAGAAAGTATATGGCAACTGAATTATCTAGGGATATGAGAAAGATTACTTCTAAATTTGAAGGAAGCATCGACGGAGAAGCTGAGGCTTGGTTAATTCAAATGGAGAAGTATTTTGAAATAAGAAACTATTTAGAAGTCACTAAAGCTATGTGGGGAGCATTCCAGTTAGCAGGAGAAGCCTCTAACTAGTGGATGAACAAGAAGATGGAACTTGGAATCAATTCCTTAAAGTTGACTTGGAATGAGTTTGTTGAGATTTTTTCGAAACAGGTGGTTACCCCAACTATTTTTCGATAAAAAACTCATCGGTTTTCAAAATCTCAAGCAAGGAGAAATATCAGTGAATGAATACTGGGGGAAATTCACTCGTATCTTGAGGTATGTGCCAATGTACCAAAAGGATGAGAAATTTTGAGTTAGAAAGTTCATTATGGGACTTAATAGCCAAATAGGTGGAGAGGTGGATGTGCATGGACCAACCACTATAGACCTAGTCTATGAGAAGTCAATCAAGCAAGAGCAAAAGCTCAAGGCCATCTCGAACTATTGAGAGAAGAAGAATCGAAAGAATGAAGGAGCTCAATTTAAACAAGCTTCCAAGAAGTTTAATGAGGGACATAAATTTCAAAAGCATGGGGACAAAAGATCCCACAATAATTGGAATGAGACGAGGAAGGATCATCGGGGAAACAACTACAATAGTGGTAATAATAGCAAAGCTGGAGGAAATGGTGGTAATACTGATAGGCCAACAAAAAGAAGAGGTCTAGTAAAAGGATGCTATACATTGTGGAGGGGATTATTATGCTAGTCAATGTCCTAACAAACCATCTAGTTCACATCCACATGGTAATTCACTTCCTCCCCAATGGGTTGCGTTTCAATAAAGGATCCATGATGTAGTGGACAATTGACAAGTTGAATACCAGATTGCCTCAATGGAAACTCCAGGTACTTTGTTTGTTTTACCTATTTCCATAATTATCGATATCCTTGTCCCTCATTTTGACTTGTTAAAAATTGGGATAACCTATCAAAATTTTGATAAAATTTGAAGATTTTCTCTTCTAAGGCACATTTTACGAGGTGCAAAGGTTAGAAAATTTCAGTTTTGGGTCTATAGTCCTTTTGGCTAACATTTTTCACTCACTCTCGTCCGTTTTCGTGAAATTCTGAGTCATTTTTAGTGTCTTTTTGACCAAATTCGGGTTTTTTAGGCAACTCAGCAGAATAGGGAAATTTAAGCCTAAGAGCAAAATTGCTAAATGTCCAAAAAATCCCGAAATTGCAAAAAGCAAAATTGCTAAAACTTCCAAAAGTTCCGAAATTGCTAAATGTCCAAAAAATCCCGAAATTGCAAAAAGCAAAATTGCTCATAAAACTTCCAAAGTTCAAATTCATAAATGTCCAAACTCGATCGCCTCTTTATAAAATTGTTAAAACTTCCAAAAGTTTTGAAATTGCTAAATGTCCAAAAAATCCCGACTGCCTTATATAAAATTGCCAAAATGCAAAATTGCTAAAACTTCCAAAAGTTCTAATTTTTCTTAAGTTGTCTAAAAATACCTATTTATATTAAAATGAAATTTCAAATGAACTAAAAGGTCTGATTTCTTCTATTTGACAAAATATAAAATTGCAATGATTATCAAAAAACCTGAAATGCAAGTAAAGGGCATTTTTGAAGTTATTTGTTATATTTTCACTTGCAATGAGCATCAAAAAATCCGAAATGAGTTTTGCAAGTGTTTTTGTGAATTTTGAAGCTTGCAGATTGCTCATATGTACCCCGATTGAAGAGATTTTTGCATGAAGAACACTTGGCAAGGTCTGCAACTTTATTAAATTCCCCATTTTTGCTCTACCATTGCCCCATTTTTGCAGATTTGAGTTTGTTCAAGGCGCTTTTTATTTTTTTGTTTTTGTTGCTTTAAATCTTTTTTTCTTGGGTTGCCTTTCTATGGAGATTGAAATTGCATATTATAAAAAAGTGTATGGCTGAAAATGCGTTTTTCCACTTCATACCACACCCTTCATCTCTTTCATACACCATCATACTTCATTCGCCCTTCATTCATAAAAACGTTTTTCTCTCTCTTTCATTCGCCTTTCCATTTCGCTTTTCATTCACTTGCCTTCATTTCATATTCATTTTCCATTACCATTTTTCTTCATCATCATTATCATTTTCTACAAAAATGATGCCCTTGGCTGAAAATCGGGTTTTCATAATCTGATTACAAGTAGGAGATTTTGACCAAGGTTACAAGTTAAAATGATAAACTCGCAATGACCTCTTATTTTTCCTACCTTGCACTTTTACTTGCAATGGCTTCCAAAAATCCCGATTACATTATACCTTACTTGCTGTCAGCCTTCCAAAACCCGAAATTCACTTGTGAGCCCATTTTTGCTTCAAATTATCCCTTCCCTTGTCAGTCTTGTTTACACACATGATCTATCAAACCAATAAATCAAGGCATGGGCATTGTTTTATAACAATTTCATCTTGAATAAGGTGTTATGGGTTCTTCATCGGTGAACAAAAGAAGAAGAGATACAACAGTAATTCATGGAGCAGCTCGAAGGTCAATAATCCTCATGAAACCATCTAGGGACAAAGTAAATCAAGCATGGAAAAAGGACGCAACAAAGAGAAGAACTTCCTAAAGAAATGGTATTACTCCAAGCCTGTGATAAGGTTGCAGTTGCCAAGAACACACTAGGCCCTGATCCAGCTGAGTTGCAAGAAATTATCAGCAAGTTCTTATCTTTCAGAGCTAGGAACGAGACAAGTTGAAAATATTAGGTTGTTTTATGTATTTTACTTTCGACAAAGTATATGTAAAAACAAGTTTTGCAATTGCAAGTGTTATTTTCTTGCAGTTTTGGAAAATGTAATTACATGTAAGTTCTTACAAAACAAATCACAATTTGGATTGTAATTTTGAATAAGTCAATTGTAATTAGTTATCGGTTGAGAGATTTTCTCAAGTTTGTTGAGATCCTCCCACCTTTTTCTCCAAACCTCCCTCCTATAAATACTTGAGGGGGTCTATTGTAATCTTTTATCTTTTTGGCAAGCAAGAAAACTCTGCAGAATTTTGTACTCATAAAGACTTTGAGCTTTATAATTACAAGTTGTTCATTTTCAAATAATATCAAAGAGT
Source organism: Sequoia sempervirens (assembly GCA_007258455.2). Lineage (NCBI taxonomy): Eukaryota > Viridiplantae > Streptophyta > Pinopsida > Cupressales > Cupressaceae > Sequoia > Sequoia sempervirens. The sequence goes on along the minus strand of VDFB02393319.1, from coordinate 5,835 downwards.
TGCAAATTTCAGACTTTGTGTTGAATTCTCACTTTGTGTCCATGTGTTCTTATGTCATTTTGGGGCATTGCTTTGTGATCATTTGAAAATTGAGAAAGATTGCCAGGGAGAGCTTCAATTAATATATTTTCAGACTTTGTGCTGTCAATATTGAAGATTGAATTCATAAGTTAGAAGTTAAGAAAAATTGCAAGTCTTTGTGCTCGTGAGGATTCTCATTTAGAGTAGTTAATAGATACATCATAGTTACAGACTTTGTGTTGTTTTATGTTGTATATTTTCATTAAGTAATCATTCTTAAAAGGGTAGATAGGGATCTCATTCCTCGCTAAGACTTTGTGCTTATAGGTTGTTTTCCGGCCCCGTAGGAAGTGGACGAAGTCTTTATGTACTTTCGTGAAACTTTTTATTTTTCTTGATTTCACCGGCATTGCATTGTTTTATTAACATTTGCTATTTCTTTTCTCATGTAAGTGAAAAAGAAATATAATATTTCATGAAATAAGAGGAACGCATTGCTGTCCCAACGCATATTAGTTTTGTTTTAGTTAAAGGGGAGCCTTCCCTTAATTAGAGAGTTTAATCTCATGTGTCGGTGGGAGTTGAAATCATAATTTTGTATGTTTTCACAAGAATCACAAAATTTTCAACCAACAGTTTTTGGCGACTCCGCTGGGGATACGATACACATTCGAAAGCCTCATGCTTTTGGTTGAAGTATACCGGTATCCTATTCATTGTAATTTATCAAGTTTTTCAAGCTTTTACCGAGGACATGTAGATGGCTGCTCAAGGTCCTTGGGGAAATGCTTTTGGTCCGTTGAATTTAGCTCTACCCCTACATGCTCTTCCTGAAGGCTCACGGAAGAACTTTCCCAAGTTCTTTGGTGATGGACAACAACATCCTGATGAGCACGTTGCTGCTTTCTACAGTGCTTGTGGAGTTCATGGTGTTGAATACGAAGATGTATCTGTAAGGCTGTTTTTGGAGACTCTCCAAGGTGTTGCTGCAGATTGGTTTTATCATTTGGCACCACATACCGTCACAAACTGGGCAACTCTCATAGCCAAGTTTGAAGAAAGGTTCAAGCCTCTTGAAGACACTCATGCTTTGTTGGCTCAGCTCACCCAGTTAAAGAAGGAATCTCACGTGCCTATGCGCGAGTTCATTGCTCATTTCAATAAGCTGACACGAAGAATTCCAACTGTTGCTCAACCTACAACTGAGAATTTGAAATGTTTCTTTGTAAATGCTCAAGTACCTGAGGTTGGTTTCTTATTAAGAAGAGAAGCTCCAGCTACTCTTGCAATTGCGCAAACCCTGGCGACAGAAATTGAACACGATCTCATTCTTGCTGGGCAGATAAGGATTGAACCAAGTGGTTCTTCTTCTTTGGATTCATTTTCCTCCAACACAAGGACGAATCCCATGGTGCAAAAGTTGGCAAATGAGTTGCTTGCTCTTAAAAGGCAGCTAGCTCAAGGTGTATTCTTTTCCCCTTATGAAGAAGATATTTCAAGAAGACCATATCTACTTGCTGCTCATAATTTTGCTGATGAAAGTCAAGGAAAGTTATCTTCAACACCAGAAGGGCTTGCTCTCGAGGCACCACCAACAAATTCAGCACTAGAGGATTCTGATTTTGAACAAAGTGATCTTGCTGGTCTCTTCCAAGAGAAGGAAGCAGACATAGCTGGCGACTCTCAAATATGTTTTATGCAGTTCCAGGAAGTTGTTGAACAAAAAGAAAAGACCATATTGAATACCATGAAGAATACACAAGAAGAGGTTGAAGATCATCTCTCAAAGGTGTTGATGAAGGAGGACAATCACATCATGGAATGTGAAAAGATAGTTTATGAAGATAAAAATGAGGTCCCTATAGTTTGGTTTGATGAATTGCCCTCTTTTGTGGAGAAAGATGAAGAAAACCTACTCAAAGTAGCATCAACAACACTTTTAGAACATAAGGACAATTCTATTTTTGGAGACTTTGATGAAAGTTGTCATGAAGCAAAGTTCAGCTTTCCTATTCAAAAGAGCAAAGAAGATATTGAAGAGGATATGTTTTGGGATGAGATGGAATCTTTTTGTTTAAGCTTTGATACCAAACCAATATATTATAAGTTAGAAGATCATGAGCAACTTGAGAAAGATGAAAATCAAGAGTCTATTTTCCAAGTTGGAAGTTTTGATATTTATTCAGGTTCTCAAGAAAGTTCTTTTAAGGTTGAAATAGAACATGTTATGCATAAGAGATCTACCCCAAAACTTGAAGATCACTTCATAAACATCATAGAAGAGTTTTGCTTAAGTCTTGATGACAACTCTCCTAATTCTGAAATTTATGAACAGCATAATGAAGGAAGAAAAGCAGCCATGTTTTCACTTGGATTGCATGAGGAAATTCATTCCTCTCAGCATGAGGATGTGGTTGAAAAAGCAGCTAGTAAAGATAGAACCAACAAGAAGAATTCAATTTTTGTTCGATTAAGGGGATGCCCCATAAGACATCTTGCTTGGTTGGAAACCAGTGAGAAATCAGAGGTTTCACTTGTACCTGAACATGAAAATATATTTCAAAAAGAAGTCAAAGAAGCAGTTGCAGCTGAACAAGAGAAGTTTGGTTTCAAAAATCCATTTCAGAGCAGTAGTACATATGATTCATTTCAAGAGAAAAGTGAATTTGTTCATCTTTTCCAAGGAGTATTGCATCAAGTTCTAATACCTTTGTTCGTGCTTCATCTATACAAAGTTTCTTGTGACCATGCAAGATACTGTAAATTATTGCAGAAGGGCAGCTATTTTGCAGAACCAGTTAATGGTTTCGTTTGAGAAGCTTCCATTTTTGGCTAGTTTCAATTAGGTAGGTTTTTATCTTTTCAATAAGTGCATTTGCACAATTTTTGTGTCATGTTTTCGTAGGCTTGCTTTGTGTCAATCGTGTCATCCTTCCTGTCATTTTTGTGTCTTTGTTGCTTGACTCCGTAACCCAATGGATACTAAGGCACTTCGAGATTCTGGATTCTACTACCTTTACTTGTTTTTACAATTAAAGGCAGTTCCCCAGTCAGAGCCAACTGTTGTCCCTCATTTTTGACTTGTTAAAAATTGGGATAACCTATCAAAATTTTGATAAAATTTGAAGATTTTCTCTTCTAAGGCATGTTTTATGAGGTGCAAAGGTTAGAAAATTTCAGTTTTGGGTCTATAGTCCTTTTGGCTAACATTTTTCACTCACTCTTGTCCGTTTTCGTGAAATTCTGAGTCATTTTTAGTGTGTTTTTGGTCAATTTCGGGTTTTTTAGGCAACTCAGCAGAATAGGGAAATTTAAGCCTAAGAGCAAAATTGCTAAATGTCCAAAAACTCGGACTGCCTTATGCGCAAAATTGCTAAACTCAAAAGTTCTGAAATTGTTAAATGTCCAAAAATCCCGAATCACTTTTGGCGTAAAATTATAAATCGTCCAAAAATCCCGAACGCTTCTTATGCAAATTGTAAACTTCCAAAGTTCAAATTGTTAAATGTCCAAAACTCCGGGTTGCCTCTTTATAATAAAATTAATAATAAAACCTAAAAAGTTCCGAATTGTTAAATGTCCAAAAATCCCGAATCGCTTTATGTAAATTGCTAAACTCCAAAAGTTCAAATTGCTAAATGTCCAAAAATCCCGACCGGGCTTCATGTATTGTAAAAATGTAAAATTGCTAAAACTTCTAAAAGTTTCGATTTTTGTTTTTGTTGTTCAAAAATAATACCTTATTTTATTAAAATAAAATTGTTACATGAGCTAAAGGTCCGGATTTCTTCTATTTAACAAATATAAAATTGCTAAAGTCATCAAAAAACCCGAAATGCTTGCAATGAAGTTTTACAAGTTATTTTTCACTTGCAATGAGCATCAAAAAACCCGAAATGAGTTTTGCAAGTGTTTTTGTGAATTTTGTAGCTTGATCTTGCTCATATGTACCCCGATTGAAGAGATTTTGGCATGAAGAACACTTGGCAAGGTCTGCAACTTTATTAAATTCCCCATTTTTGCTCTACCATTGCCACGTTTTTGCAGATTTGAGTTTGTTCAAGGCGCTTTTTATTTTTCTGTTTTTGTTGTTTTAAATCTTTTGTTCTTGGGTTGCCTTTCTATGGAGATTGAGATTGCATATTATAAAAAAAATGTATGGCTGAAAATGCATTTTTCCACTTCACACACCCTTCATTCATTTCTCTTTTATACACCATCATACTTCATTCGCCCTTCATTCATAAACACGTTTTTCTCTCTTTCATTCGCCTTTCCATTTCGTTTTTCATTCACTTGCCTTCATTTCATATTCATTTGCCATTACCATTTTTCTTCATCATCATTATCATTTTCTACAAAAATGATGCCCTTGGCTGAAAATCGGGTTTTCATAATCTGATTACAAGTAGGAGATTTTGACCAAGGTTACAAGTTAAAATGATAAACTTGCAATGACCTCTCATTTTTCCTACCTTGCACTTTTACTTGCAATGGCTTCCAAAAATCCCGATTACACTATGCACTTGTTATCAGCCTTCCAAAACCCGAAATTCACTTGTGAGCCCATTTTTGCATCAATTTATCCCTTCCCTTGTCAATCTTGTTTACACACATGATCTATCAAACCAACAAATCAAGGCATGGGCATTGTTTTATAACAATTTCATCTTGAGTAAGGTGTTATGGGTTCTTCATCAGTGAACAAAAGAAGAAGAGATACAATAGTAATTCATGGAGCAGCTCGAAGGTTAATAATCCTCATGAAACCATCTAGGGACAAAGTAAATCAAGCATGGAAAAAAGACGCAACAAAGAGAAGAACTTCCTAAAGAAATGGTACTACTCCAAGCCTGTGATAAGATTGCAGTTGCCAAGAACACACTAGGCCTTGATCCAGCTGAGTTGCAAGAAATTATCAGCAAGTTCTTATCTTTCAGAGCTAGGAACGAGACAAGTTGAAAATATTAGGTTGTTTTATGTATTTTACTTTCGACAAAGTATATGTAAAAACAAGTTTTGCAATTGCAAGTGTTATTTTCTTGCAGTTTTGGAAAATGTAATTACATGTAAGTTCTTACAAAACAAATCACAATTTGGATTGTAATTTTGAATAAGTCAATTGCAATTAGTTACCGGTTGAGAGATTTTCTCAAGTTTGTTGAGATCCTCACACCTTTTTCTCTAGACCTCCTATAAATACTTGAGAGGGTCCATTGTAATCTTTTATCTTTTTAGAAAGCAAGAAAACTCTGCAGAATTTTGTATTCATAAAGACTTTGAGCTTTATAATTACAAGTTGTTCATTTTCAAATAATATCAAAGAGTTGCAGATTTCAGACTTTGTGTTGAATTCTCACTTTATGTCCATTGTGTTCTTATGTCATTTTGGGGCATTGCTTTGTGATCATTTGAAAATTGAGAAAGATTGCTAGGGAGAGCTTCAATTAATATATTTTCAGACTTTGTGCTGTCAATATTGAAGATTGAATTCATAAATTAGAAGTTAAGAAGAATTGCAAGTCTTTGTGCTCGTGACGATTCTCATTTAGAGTAGTTAATGGATGCATCATAGTTACAGACTTTGCGCTATTTTATGTTGTATATTTTCATTAAGTAATCATTCTAAAAAGGGTAGATAGGATCTCATTCCTCAAGACTTTGTGCTTGTTGGTTGCTTTCCCGTCCCAGAGGAAGTGACGGAAGTCTTTGCGCTTTCAGGAAACTTTATTTCCTCTTTCTTGATTTCACTGCATAGCCGCTGTAATAAGTTTTATTAACATTTGCTATTTCTTTTCTGCGAAGTGAAAAGAA
>VDFB02393318.1:0-28263 GCA_007258455.2 Sequoia sempervirens | reverse complement strand
ATACATACATACAAACATATCAACAAACATTCAATAAAGTGGCATTTAACTAAAGGAAGACATAACGCAAGCACGTTATAACGCGCTTGTGTTATATTTTTCTTTGGTAATCCCCAAGCGTTAGCTTTGGTATTTGCCTTGGAATACCAACCCAAAGGCTTGGAGGGCATTCCCAATGACCAAAGATGCATTTTTTGCAAATTCTACAATTTTTCATATAATCGAGGTTGTGCTCACTGTTAGGATTGCATCTAGTTCAATATTGACAAAATTGAACACATGGGTAATGTTAAGTTCTCTCTTAGCTTTCCAACGACGTAATTTTTTTCACTTTTTGACAATGTTAGGCCTTTCATCCATAATTTCTTTTGTTTTTATGTCTGTTTTTTTATCAAAAAGCAGTGTTTGGTGTTTTTTTCGCTATAAATTAACCATTCATTGAAATTTCAAATAAATTACACTTTTAGGAATTAGACTCCATTCTACAAATTTTAAAAAATAAAAATTAAAAAAAGTCTATTACTTTCCAAATTTTGTAGGGGGAGCACGGCCAAAATTCTGCTTTTTAGGAAGTGCCCACTTAGAAAATTAGTAAAAAATAAAATATTCATTAAAAAATTATCAAAAAAATCATGTATCAACTAGATACTATTAGCTAACTTCTGACTGCAGTGATTTTAAAAATACTTCAAAAAAGTTCACCGTACTAGGGTCGTACAAGAGTTGCTATGTTATGTTTTTCTAAAAAAAACAACAACAATTTTTGTACATCCCTCTTTTGAACCCCTTAATCTCAACCGTCTTCAAAATAAATTAGTAGTTTAGAAAGTAGACTCGGAGCACTTCGATCCTTGTTTTTTTCCCATCTCAAAATTTTGAGTGTAGCTATCCTCAATTTCATGTCCAAGGTTAGTATTTCCTTATTTCAGAAAAAAAGTGGCCACTTAAGCCCCCTTTTTGGGAACCATCTTGGTGAACTTACTTGAAGGTAACATGGTGAGAGCCCATAAGGAATCCAACCATGGCTTGAAATCGGTCGACGTTGAGGTTATCTGGGAGAGAGGTTCCTTTTAACATCTTATCTAGGATGGCCCTATGCTCAAGTGATGTGTGTAGCAGTTCCAAGATGGATATTTGTGTTGGGTTTTTCTCTAGCTGTCCTGACAAGTTAAAATGGCCTTTAGCTTGGGACTGCTTGGGAGGTGAAGGGGCATGTATGGTTATTTTAGTTCTACAACTATTTAAAACACACTCTGAGGTCTTCTTGATGGTAGTGGTGTTGATATGTTTGTCTGTAGCTAGAAGATGGAGGATTTTGGTGTAATTATAGCTAGTAGACGTATAATTGGCTAAGTTATTGTTATTAGTACCTGAACTAGAGGCTTTCCTCGAATTGTGGTCTTCAAGGGGATTCTTGTAGATTGTGCGATCTTGATTAGAAGTGTGTTGTTATTGTCCCTCTACCTCAATTACTTTGTCTTCAATAAGGTCCTGAATAATATTTTTCAGTTGTCTACAAATGAATGTTTTATGTCCTTTACCTTGGTGCTATTTACAAAAGAAGTTATCATCCCACCAAGAGGGTTTAAAATCAGACACGTAAGACATGGCTTCATGTATTTGTATGACACCTAATTCAACAAATTTCTTCAGTGCCATTTTAATGGGTTCTCTGAGGGGAGTGTATTCGCGTTTAATGTATTTCCTATGTAGTCTCCACTCTCCTAGTCCCTGATTATTTCGTATGGCATCTGTTGTTGGTGTAGAGGTTTTTGGTGTAGTTGTTGAGGCTCTAGGTCCTCTTAGAGTGACAACAAGACTAGTTTTTTCTATAGCTTTGGTATCCACAATCCCATCATTTGTGACATTTTTGTTTTGAGACCAATATTTTTTTTTCATTGAATATGTGTTGATTGTTTTTACTCTTAGAGAGCCTAAGAGTGCCCTTAGCGACAAGTAATTTCTCAATAATTGTTCCTTTTTATACTAGGTCTACAAAGTGTGCACAACAATGAACTTGCAAGGGATCTTTTAAAGAATCTATGAGGTTTTCGACAAACATGTCCACCTTTTAATTTTTAGGGATCTCTACCTTGCATCATCTCACCAAGTTTCTCCATCTCTAGAAGTATTTGATAAAGGACTCTCCTGAGCTTCTTGTTTTGAGGTACATAAGGTGGTTAATGTGATATCATTTTCAATGTTAAAGGCATAGTTGTCTACAAATTTGTTGGCTAACTCGAACCATGTTGTTATGCCCTCAGCTAATTGTGAAAACCACTCAAGTGTAGGACCCACAAGAGTTTTAGGGGATAATCTCATCAAGTATGTGTGATCCGAGGCAATGTCAATACAAGCCGTGCTAAATTATTTGATGTGTTCTATTGGGTTGCCTATCCCTTTCTACTTTGAAAAGATCAGAATTGTGTATCCTTGTGGAAAAGGAGACATGTAGATACTCTTATCAAAGGTTATTGATGCAAGTCCTGCATGTTGTAAGATCTTTTGGTTGTTACTTGCATGTTCTCAACTTATTTATGTGAAGCAAGCATTTATGTAGAGTTAGAGCATCCACCTGTGGGTTTGACCGATATTTCATTCATATTCTTAGGTCTCACATTTTGTGTAGGTACATGGTAGGTGTTTGAAGGCATTTTTTGTTGTACTTGAGGTATATGTGCATATGAGGTGTTTATGTTGGGTTTCCTTTGTGTATTATGACTTCTGGGTTGTGGGGAGGTACCTTCTTGTGATTTTCTTAATGTAAAGGTATTCGATTGAAATCCTAGTTGTGTTGGATTCCCTTGAGGCGACGTATGTGTACCCTGTTGTCCTTGTGCAACATTGTTTTGGGGGATAACATGACTATATGTGGTACCCTTGACATTAACTATGGGTGTGGGCCCTGAACCTTGACTATATGTGGTACCCCTAACTATGTTATTCTCTTGCATCCATGTGGATTGTTTAAGGTAGTATTCATGGTGTTTGTTGAGGTCCCAAATCAATTAGTGCCTATCAATTGTGTTGTTGACTATGTTATAGGCGCTGATGTTGATTGGGTCAAAGCCCGTGTCATGGATTGTGTAACAAATGATGCTATAGGTGGCACTGTGAAGGGCATCCCAAAAGTGGGAGTAGTGTGAATCATTGAAGGACTCTATGTAGCTCCTTCTAAAGGTATATTAAGGTTTACCTGAGATGTGACATTTTGTGGAATATGTGTTGTATGACCATGGTTTTGGTTTGAGAAATTAGTTTTAAACGTCTTTTTAAAAATTGTTAGTATATAATGTAAGGTTAAAAAAGAAAGTTGTATGAAAGGTGAAGTGAATTTTTTTGATATAGGATAGGACCAAGCTCAATAGTTAATGGTTTAAAAAAGGAAAATGAGGGACAAATTACAAGAAAATAAGGGAAAAGACATAAAATTAAGAGAAGATTAAAACTAGGGAAGATTTAGGTGAGGGATAAGGAGTTAAAGCAACAAAAAATACATAAAATTGGGATTGGCCTAAGATAGGAACAAAATATAATAAAAAATTTATAGTGTATGTGATGCCCAAAAATATTTCTCTTTGTTTCCATTCTTTTCCTTCTTTTGATTTTGTTGCAATTGATTTTTGATAATTTGTTTTGTTTTGAGAGACAATTTTTGGTTGAATTTTGGTCAAGGACTTCACCATTTAAAGGAGCCAAAATGGCATCTCTAGCTCAAATTTGGTGTACATTGGACAATAATTGCAAAGTTATGGGCAATCAGAGCTTTGGACTTGTCTAGGAACAAATTGGAGTTACGAGGTGTTTGGTACAAAGAAAAAATTCACAAGTCTTATTAGATGAGTGAATTTCATTTGCCTATTAAAATAAAATTAATGTCACACTAAAAAATGATGACCATTTAATTATTTTCAACTCTATTGACATAAACAAATAACTCTTATTCATATTCAATTTTAACAACAATGGAATTACAAAAGAAATTCAAACTTATTTTAATAAATTCACTATCTAGAGGTCAAAGCTCTTACAATTTGCATTTTAGTTTTCAATTCTAAGTTGTTCAATCTCTTTCATCTACATTTATGGTTACTTTGTATATTAATTTTCCATTACTCCTGGAAACATTACTTCTTTTGTGCACTATTGGGTGAAAATTATGTAATCAGCTTTTTGATAGATTACACAACTAGGACTTCAGCCACAACTATGTGAGATGTGAATCTCTCCTCTCAGAAAGGGGAGGTGCCCTTCTTACTACTGACAAAAGCGATAGTAATACAAACAAGTAATTACAAAATGTACACAATACTTACGAAGTGGGGGGGTGTGTTACATTCATCCTTCTCTCTTTTTTCAGAGAAGATGTTTACAATGCTTCACTGTTGGAAGTTCTTAATTCTTAATAACTCTAAACTAACAACGAGCAGTAATGCCAATACCTCTATCTTGTCAAAGCAAAGCATAGAGGTACTAGAAGTGATTAACAATAAACTAGTAAAAATAAAAGGGAAATCTTACGAAGGCACAAAGTCGTTTCGTACCTTTATCAATGGTGGATTTGTGATAGGTGTGTCGTTTGTCATGTTAGAAGCACAAATTCTTCTTAGACGCAGCAATTCCTCGAACAACATGAACAATTACAAGCGCAAAGTCTTGCAGATTATCCAACCAAAGTATCCAAAGAGAATGAACGATTACAAGTACAAAGTCTTGTAGATCATTCAACCAAAGTATCCAAAGAGCATGAACGATTACAAGCACAAAGTCTTGTAGATCATTCAATAATATTATCCAAAGATAAACAAAACAAAAATAAAAATCTAAATAAAGGATGTAACACAAAGTTTACATAAATTACTTAGAGTCCCTCAAATTCCATAAGCTAATCACCACCAAATGAGATCAATTCACAAGACTATCGAACCCAACACAAAGTCTGGTTTGCAATCTTCTTCTTTATTGATCAAATTTCATTCACAAAGTATGAACGCAAAGTTTCACAATTCTGCTTCAAAAAGGGCAGCACTTCATTGCAAAATACTAAAGGATAAATTTACAATAGAAATCCCTCACATTATATAGAAAGAGGGATGAGAAAAATTAGGAATCTAATTGAGGAAATCAAGGAAAGTTAGGTGAACGATTTTAGGAGATCTCACCTAACTTGGACCAAAGTCAAAGTATAATTTGTTTTCAAAAGATTACATCTTCGAACTTGGTGCAATTACAATTTACAAAAAGACATCTAAGATGTTAGGAAATATTTACAAAATGCATAAAGGGATGCACCAGAAATGTCTAACACTGGAGATCAGGAACCTTCTTCATGTTTCCTTGCTTTGGGTGCGAAAGTCTTCATATTTCTTCCTAGTCTCCTGCATGAACTTCTCATTTGGACCAATGGTGTAATCCACAATGGTGTGAATTCTCGTGATCGATCTCATGGCAGATGAGTGAACCTTCTTGCACCTGTCAAGATGCATTTTCAGGTTATCCAATGTGAGCCTTGTATCACAAATGATGTTCAATGAGGCTTCTGAAAAGTCTGAACTATCAATCAACTTCATGATGGCTTCTTTGAAGATCTGAGATATTTCTATGGTCGGCAGGAAAATATGATTCTCCTCAAGAAGTTGACCTAGTAACTCCTTGATTCCTTTTTTCAAGAATAACACGATGTCCTTCGACATCTTCTTGCACTTGGTGGAGATCTTCCGTAAGAGATTGAATTACTTGAATTCAATGTTTCAAGGATTCTCTTACCTCAATGAACTTTTCCTTGTCAGGAATTACCCCGACTTCCACTAGTTTACTAAGCTTTACCTGCTTCATCTGTGACCACGACAATAGGCATTTTTCCATCTCTCTACGCTCCTGGGAAAGTACACTTTTTTCTTTATCAAGATCTGTGGTGAGCTTGGCCAACAAGGTAGTTTTCTTGTCCACAACAATTATGATCTGAGATTCGTGTTCTATGATCTTCTCAATGAAATCATACAACACTCTGCCTTTGGAGGAAAAGTTCTCAAATTTCTTGACAGCTGGGTCTTCAATACTTACCACTATCAACAGTTGTGCATTAGTTGGAGATTCGGCAAGTCTCTTTACAACAGTGGCATAATGCTCTACCCTCTGGTTGTACATATTGCGAGCTTGCTCCATTTTATCCAGTCTCCCAGCCAAGATATCCAATGTCACTTGCACATCAGCCTTTGCACTTTCATTGGTAACCTTGCCAAGCTAGACTTTTGTTACCGTGTAGTCCTCCATATTGAAATCACCTTCTTCTTGCAGTGGTATGCCAATTTCTGCATACTTGTTGCCAGTCTTATCAACATTCAGCTTGAGTAGACTTTTTCCTTTTTCTTCCCTTTAGCTTTTGGAGGGACTATCTCTTCGAGGTCGAGCTCCTCTGGAGAGATCATTTGCTTCTTTCACTTTGACACTTGAGATATCAGCCAAGGGGAAAGGAAGGAGGTGTGAACTTCTAGATTCACTGTCAACTCAGTTGTCATTGTTACTTGCGAAGTTATTGTCACATTTGAAGTTACCATGGGTATTGTGACAATAGGAGAAGTGTCTATCATCATTGCTCCTACAAACTGCACATTGAGCTGATCACGCATTGACTCATTCATGAAACGATTGAATTCATTTTTAGAAGTGATATCATACGTTGGTGAAGATAGGCTAGGAATGGATGATGGAGGACTTGACAGTATATCAACCGTATGAATGCTTGTCACTGAGGGAGTATCAAGTGGGGTTGATGCTATAGGAATAGTGGATATCTCAACTGCAGGAATACATGTGGTAGGAATGGGTGATAAGGGAACAGGAGGTGGAGGATTTTTTGAACTTGGAGGGGTATGAGGAACACTGGAAATCACACGCGATGATGTTCTAGGAATTTCCTCAACTACATTCTCAAGTGGAGACGTAGTTCTTTCTTGATCATGCCTATGTTCCCGTTGATCACCCTCTTGTTTCTATGATTCTGGTTCACCTTCAAAATCACCTTCATATTCTTCTTCAGAATCTTCTCTGCTTTTAGAAACCTCTTCTGCATCGGAGTCTGCTTATGCAAGAGGTCGGCCACATAAATTCACAACCCTTCATAACAAATCGTGCCCACATTAAACATGATGTCAACCTTAACAAGGAGATCAGACCTCTTCATTAAATCACACCTCCACAATAAATCATGCCTCTTCAAGATAGATCGTTGTCTCTATAAATTAAATAGCTTTAGGCTATTATTTAATTTATCAAATAAGGTAAAGGAGATCGGCTGGAAGTGAAAACCGACGTTGTATAACATCAACACTCCCTCTTAGCTAGGGAGGATACTTCCAGCTACACAAGACATATCACCTCATCATGAAGTCAACCACAATGGCTACACCCATATGTGGAAAGGAAAGATATCACTAAGTATCCATGTGGCAACATGTGATAAAATAGGTCAAATTGTACTGAATCAAGTATCAACTTAATCTTTCATGTGTGAAACAATGTTAAGTGCAAAACAAAAACTACATAAAGTTTAAAGTCAAAGAACATGAGATATATTTATGTAGAGCAAGGAGGTGGTGAGAAAAGCGTGAGAAAAAATAATTGTGGAAAATTGTGGCAACTTTGGTAGCCAAATAAGAGATTTTGAATGGAAAAAGAACTAGGCAATGGATTTTTGCAAACATCCAATCATTAAATCCAAATTTTCTAGGTTTTGCTACTAGGCTTGAAAGAGGTAGAAACAAAAGCATGTCAAAAAATAATTGTCACAAAAGATTATTGTGAAGTGAAATAGAAGTACAGAGTGAATTTTTTGCAAACATCTGCTCATGAAATCTTAGGTTAACTCATGAAATCTTAGGCAAGTGCTGCACTTTTTTTTTGCTTATTCTCGTTTATTTATCATTCGCTAGAATGCTTGTGCGTAGATTATCCTTTTGCATGTTCGTTATTTCGTTCAAGTCGACTACAGATGAATGGCTTGGTTGTGTTGCTATGATACTTCATAACTACAAATAGTGCTTGTTTTCCTTAAATCCTAACTATAGGAAAAAGGAAAAAATATTTTGAATAGTACAATGTCAGTGGCAAAGTGACTATTTGAAAAGCAAGTGCAATGGACGCAATAGTAAACCTCCCATCTAGTAGACAAATGAACATAGTCGATGAAATATTATACACTATTCATAAACATGAAGCACAATCATGTGATGCCTACCCTAGTTTAATTATGCCAAATCGTAGCTAACTGTAGTTTGCTATATGTTAGAAAATATGCATAAATTAAAATTTAGCAATAGACAACTTAATCACCAAATTTAAATATAAATTTAGAAACATTAGTTACCACCCTTCTGATTAAATTTTATGGAAACTTCTAAAACTTCTGCTAAATTTTATGAAGCACAATCATGTGATGCCTACCCTAGTTTAATTCTGGCCAAATCCTAGCTAATTGTAGTTCGCTATATGTTAGAAAATATGCATAAATTAAAAATGATGCATCTCATATATATTTCAAAATCGCGTCATAGCACAAAACTAGAATGTCTGTAAAAAATGGAGCTCACAGGCTTGATCAAAATATGCACATGTCCAAATACATAAATATATCAAGCTACCTTGAGCTGCCCCTATCCTTTATGGGTGAGAGCATATGCTGTCTCGGTCTTGATCCTAATGGCGCAGGCTACTCTTGATCTCTGTGTGGTCGTGGTGGTGGATAAGGTAACTTCTCAGGTCTCAATACTCTACCACTACTAACTGACCTCTATGAGTGCGATTTCTCTGGGACCTACTCTAAGTCTAACTAGGTGGGCCCTTTGTGAAGGTGACACCATATCCTCATACAAATCTCTATAAACTGGGCCTCCCAACCTGCCTGATTAAATGTACATGCAAAATCACCACTGGGACCACTCACAGTCTTGATGCAACTCATGGACCTGATGGAGCCTCAAATTTACATCCTAGGTTTCCTTTTATTATTAGCTTGTCTTGGTTATTCGAATGGTACCTGGGGCTGGGAGTTTTGTTTTTGCTCTAATGAATCCTTGGTGTGCCATCTTTGGGTTGGGTCTTTTCTGTCGTTACCTTTTTTGAAGTGGTCTTAAAACAACTTGTGTCCCATTAAATCGTCTAGGCCTGGCCCTTTTTAATAAAGTGATAAATATTTTCACTCACCTCCTTTTATTTACTAAGGTTTGGGTTGGTCTGTGTCCTATGCCTTTTAAAACAACATTGAGTCATCGACTATCGTTTCCCTAAGCGGTCCCCTTCATCATCTTATTTTTCCTCTAAGAAATGTTTAGTGTTTTGCAGGGGTTATTTGATAACCATTGATTTCCCCGCGGTTGATCCTGACCGCTCCCTACGATCCTGTGATGACATCACCGCTGGCTGCTTGGTGATTGCGATATAGTGGGCAGCGCCACGTGTCCCAGGCTGCCGATGCTACAAAAGTGAATAAAGTGTTTAATATAAGCATTGGACTTTAAGTGCATTATCAAGCGGGTTACTAAATCACATGGGCGATGCACATGCTTATAATCAACGGTGATGTTTTAATCTTGATGGAAAAGTTGCTCAAAGGATAGGTATTGATATTGTTCCTTGTTTTGTATGATCATGATCACCAATGAAGAAAATCAACGGTCACCCGCCATCGTGTGATCCAAACATGAAGGAAGTTTATTGATTGCGATATCGCGGGCTGGCGCCACGTGTATTCTCTTGGTGCTGTGTATTATGGTGGGCCCTTGAAGATGATGTGGAGGTGTTGTCAGCCTTTTCAAGGAGGACCGTTTGATGATCTGATAGAAACAAGAGATCGATGGCGAAGATTTAAATCTACGTCAAATTACAATTGAAGCCGTTTGGCGTGGTATGCAAGTAGGCTTTAATGGTAGACAAGATGTTTATGGGACATTTTTCACAAATTTTAAGTGTTTAATTGTAGACTGTTTTCACCATTAAGGTATTCAAGTGTTTTTCGAAGCAGTCCAGAGCCAAAGATAGAGTTTTCAAAAACAACTACAACAAGGATTTGATTTTCTACAAGACGCAAAATTTCGTGAGTTATTTTCTTTATCACTGTTCTGTTCAAATGTGATTCTTGTGGAAGGCTATGTTGTGTTGATCAGAGTTTTTCTGGATTAAGATTCTAGGGTTACTTTTTCTTTTGAATTGTGGGAAATTGCAATTTTTACTGTAATTTCGTTTTGGGTAGCCCTAGTTGTTCATAATTTGATCTTAGGAGATGCCCTAGTTGTTTGAAATGGCACCAACAAAACAACATTCTAGCCACATTGACTACTTGCAAAGGAACCTTTATGACGATTTCCTTGACCAATTCCCTTTGTCAACCAACGACAAAAAGAGGGGTTTAGTTTTAATGAGAGGGACAACCCTAGGTGAAGGACTGAGATATAAAACCTATAATATTGCAGATGCTAGGATACCAATGATAGGTTTGGAATTGTTTAAAAGATGGTATGGGCAGCAAAATGCATCTCATCCTTTTTCAAATGGTTGGAGGTATGATATGGGAAAGCTTGTGGTACCGAATGTGTTTCTTGATGTTGACCTCCTTAGAGCAGTGGCTACAAGATATGATCCTATTACAAGGATTATCAGGGATAATGATGGTGAAGTTTTACTAAATTTAAGTGCGGACATGATTCAACAGGTTTTTGATTTGAGTGAATATGGCTCATTCTTGATCCAGATAGACTTTGAGGAAATGAAGCAGGATTATCCCAAAACACAACCTTTTTTCAGATCAAAATTGCTTCCTCCTCATCTAGCCAGGGCAAGCTGATCAACGATTCATATCAGCCCGATTGATCAGGAACCTTTTAGGTTAGGTTGTTTTGCTGATCATTTCTTGGCAAATTTCTATTCACTTTGCCAAATTCTAGGTTTCAGCCCTAGTACTGTGATGCCTATTGCCTATATGTTCATGGGGGCTCAAATTCACCATCCCAAATTTTTTGTAATATATGACTATGCTTCTTTCATTGCTAAAAGGATACATGAGGGTTTGTTGAACTTATATGTGGGGGACACTAGTACTCCTTTCTTTTGGTACTCCTTATTAATGCACATGTTCTTGTATGAGAACTCTGACTTCTTCTCAGAGAAAATGGAGTTGAGGCGGGAGGTGAATGGAGAAAGGTTACCGATACAGGCTTGGAGTGCAGACTTGTCTTGCAACAAGGAGGTGCTAGTTATGTGCAATTTGATAATTGCTTTGCTTCTAGGATTAGGGCTAGACTGATAGTGAATGTGCCAAGAATTCCTGAGGATTTGCACGATTTCCTCCGACCTAAGGTTCAGAAGCCTGATTTGAAGGTGTGTCACAATTGGGGTGACATTATTCCCTACCTTGTAAGCATTGTCTTAAGGGTTTATGGTTTCCAGGGAGCTCCTCATATTCTCCCATATAATGTACCATCAAGGATGGGATTTGCAGAAGTCTTGTGGCAATTGGGTTGCATCCATGAAGACAACTTGACAGGAAGAGGAAAAGGGACTTTGTTCCTTGATTATATTGTTGTTTCTGATTTTGTTTTTTCTGAGGATGGGTTCATTTTGATAATTTTTTTGATGATTATCATTTGAGCAGTGGATCTGTAAGGAAAAATGACCTTGAGGGATTCTTTGCGCTGTTCAGACAAAGAATTAAGGGTGGCAAGTTTGTCCATGCCTTAAATTTTCCTAAAGATTTGATTAGGAATGAGTTTGATTTGAGCCAACAAGAAGTAAATAAAGAGAAATGGATTGCCTATGAGAAAATGATGGCCATGGTGCATAAGCTCGATCCAAAGTATGATTCACTAATGGAGTTCACTCCATTTTATAAATGAATTGATTTCTTGATGAATAATTTTAGAGAAATCATGAATACCTTGAGAACTAAGAAGATAAATTTGGAGGTGGACTTGAAAATTCAGGGATTGGAAGTGAGGCCTGAGGAAGAAAGGCCAACTTATCAGCCACCAAGGGACCGGCCTTTGTACAGAAGAAAGAGAAATGATAGCAGTGATGAAGAAGTAGGAGATAGAAAAGGTAAACAAATAATGAAGGCATCATCAAAATTCAGTCATGAAATCAGAAAGCTTGGAAGAATAAAGATTGTGGATCTTGATTCACCACCTAGGGATGACCCTTTGGAGCTGCCATCAGAGCCAAGCCTTAAGAGGCAAAGAATTGAGGAATCACAAGAGGCTTTGGGGGATGAAATAATTATAACTAATCAAGAAATGCAGATTGGCATCCCCTCCCCTCCTAGATCAGCACAATTGGTGCTGACTGATATGGATATAAAGGGATAGTATGTACAAGATGCAAGGATGGTGGCCTGCAAGGCATTCTTAGATGATGATGCCTTTGTGAAAACTCCTATTTTCTTGCAGTTGGTGTGGAGGATGAAACTTGAAGAATATCAAGACAAATGCAAGAGAAGGAGGGAGTCAAGACTTGATAGGTCATACCAGGAGAATAATGATGAGGTCAAAGCTGAATTGATGGAACAATTCAAGAACATCACTCCTGATGAAGGAAGGAAAATTGTATCTCGGGCTGGTGTCTTACTTCTCCCTGAATGGGACATTGTTGATGCTGTAGCATTCAATGTTATCATGTAGTCCAATCATCCTATGCAAAGTAGTGAAGAGGAAGTCAAGGCAGCCCTACAAGACTCTGCTTTTAGTGAGGAGTATGAAACTTTGGCTATATGGGATTTGGCACCTCAAGGCAGAAAACCAAATGTGGCTGATATCAACCCAAATTTGAGGGGTGGGCTTATCATTAAGAGAGTTTCTGAAACCTCAATGACAGAGGCCACAAGCTTGACATTAAATGTGGCTAAATTGGCCCAGAAGACAACTGAAAGAGATGAGGCTGAAAAGAAAAGCTTGATGGAAAAGTATAATGCAATAATTAGGGAATATAGTATAATGCAGCAAAGAAATGTTGAACTACAGTCTGAAGTAGTAGACTAAGATACAGACAGGTGGGAGAGTCCTCCAATGCCCCTGCTACTAGAGCAATACGTATTGTTTCAGGGTCATTACCCCCTGTTGTTCCAATTATTTATGTTCCTAGATCCCCAATTCAGACACCTGTTGATAGCCCTGTGCCAGGGCCAGTTGAAGAGGAGGTTGAGTTTTCTACAGATCCTACCAAAGAGCAGATGATAAACAAAGTTACAGAATTATAGGCTGCCCTAAGGGAGAGTGAGGATGATGCTGTGGCCAAACACAATGAGGTGGTTGACATTGTTGTAAGGCATTTAAATGAGAAAGTTGATTCTAAGCTGTCAGTTGTGCATTTGTTGTATTCTTTATTCTTTGAGGGAATTCAAAATATTAACAGAGATCGAGAGGTGATTTTACCCCTGGTTGAGAAGTGGATCCTAAGGGCCATTGATTTAGATATTATGTTTAAGGCTTCTAGATTTGATGTGAATAATAGGCCCCAATCATTAAAGCCTACTTAAATCTTTGTGAAATCATTGAAGGGATTCCAGACCTTGCCTGATGATTTGAGCAAGAAAATTAGGGAATTAATAAAGGGTTTTGATTATTGGAATGACACCTTTATGCCATATATAATAGATACACAGGGAAATGTTAAGACATTGCAGCAGTGGCAATAAAGGGTAGAAGAGGTCATTGATGCACAAATCAAATTAATCTGTGATGACTCAGATCACGACTTGTTGGTAAGCAGCATGGATAAAATAATCAATACCAGCATGTTCTTGGAGTCATTTGAAAGGGAAGCCAACCAGTTTGCAGTAAAATTCACACCTTACAAGATCAAGATGAAGGAGGTGGTGGATTTTAATTGGCCAACAGATGAGGAGTATCAAAATTGGGTTGACAAATACTTAACCGAAGAGGAGTGAAGTGGTGTATATTACTGGCAACCGACAGCTCAATGGTTATATATAACTGATTTTGGTTTTGTTCCATGATGACTTTGGGCACAGTTTTTGAGGAGTAACAAGTGCTGTGGTTATTTTGTAATGAATAAAATCAACTGAAAGATGCTCCAGGACTTGGTGGTTGTGATTTCAGTTTTGAAACTAGCACATAGCGGTCCAATTGATCGGTGACATGTGTATTTTTCTGGCCCGATGCTTGTTGCTCCTTCATTTTCTATAAAAAGGATTTCAAGGCTAGAAAAAGGGGTTGGCAAGTCAGATATTTTTGAAGGTCGAGTCTAGGTATAGTTGCAAAGCAAATTGTAAGAACTTTTGTGAATGTTAAGGTAATTTAGGTTTGGGGTTATTCTGTAAAGGGTTTCAGATTTATGAAGATTGCATGTCTCGTAACAATACTAGCATTTAAGCTATGATGTTATATCTCGAGCTCAAGTCTCTCCTCTGTACAAACATATCATGATTTTGAATAAAATAATCAAGGATTATGATGTTCATCTCATCGTTCTGATGTGTGTGTTTTCTGTTTTGGCTTTAATTCAAAGGATTAATTAAAATGCTTGGATGGAATCATGGATGGGTATGTTTGTAAAGGGATTTAGTAAGAAGTATCAGGTCAGGATAGAAATTGATATTATTGTAATGCAATATTGTCAGGGATCATATGTGCGAAGTATTTAAATCTGTTGTCGAATCGTAAATGTTTGTAAGTTTAACTCCCTAATGGTATATGGCACTAATCTAAATTGTATAAGTTTGTGAGGCTTTGTATCTGTTTGTCCTTGCTTTGGGCTTGCCGCCAAATTGCAAATAAAATGACTATCATAAGTTACGGAATAATGTTGTAATTTTCTCATGCTCCAAGTAGCTGATATTACTGGTGAAAGGTCAATTCATTTTAGTGGTATCCTATTTTGTTGAGCTATTTGTGGGATTATCTGTGTTTTGTTAATGATTGTTTATGAATTTGGTGCAGAGAGCATAAACACATTATAGGGACCACCCTCCTGGGTCTTGCAGAGCCCGAAGTGTAGGAGGTTAGTTTAAAATTCTCGTCAGTTGGTCCAGGTCCTCCGAGCCACCCTTTGATTGGAATTGGCAATTCCATAGGTAGATTAGGAGACAAACCTGGTTTACAAGAAAAAACACCAACAAGACCCTTGCTCAACCCTTTGTGCTCTAATAACTATGATGTCTTGCTTTACAATAAGCTATGTCTCTCAAGCCTGCGAGGCCTGTAATTATACCTATAGTTCCTGCACCTATTCCTATAAGGCTGCTATATGATCCCATGCACCATCATCTCCCAACCTCGACCTCCTCCTCCATCACATCGCGGATGGCTGAGCTCTCACATGACATCCTCCAACCCCTCATCTACTTCCATATCTGCCTAGATATCATGCTCCTCCTCAACATCCTCCTCCTCCTCCTCCACTATGGGTGGCAACTATGCTAGAATAACAGGCAAAACTCTATCTATGCCTCTCCTACCACCCCTACCTCCATCCTTGCCACCTCATCCTCCATCATCACCTCCATCTCTGCCTCCACCTCTCCCCCCATCATTACCCCTCCCTCTCCCACTATCACTCAACTAACCTCTAGGCCCTCATCCCAGTCTCTCTTGAGGAACTGACACTACATAAAATTTGTGAATGGTGTGGGTCTATGCTATAACCACTAGGCATCATACTCTAGTATTATCTCGAAATCTACAACCTCTATTCTAGTACCCCCTGAATCCAACATCTCCAACATGTATTTGTGTGATAACACCACCATACATGTAAACATACAATAGTCCCAAAGGTAGATCTCTTGCATGTACACTAGTTTTATCATAGCAATGTACTCCCACACCCACACATAGAGTAGTGTGACCCCCCAATGAATTGAACAAGCTCCTCAATATGCCACATCATGCAACTACAAGTATAACATAGCCAAAACACAAGGGCCCAATGCATAAACTGTGCCCTCGTCCATCATCTCGACCAACATTCAACCCCAGCCTATTAGAGATCTATGTCTGTGCTGATAAAGTACAAGGACACCAACTATAACACTACAAACCATAGTGATCAATCACTCATAACGATCTATTAGAGTATCCCCATTGATCATGTACTACTCAACACCAAGATTGTTTGTCTCTCGAAATAGCTTTGCATGGCTACAAGTCTAGAATCAGGGTTGTATACAACTCTCTCCCTGTGGATAGGGATGCGTAGGATGTGCCATACATCCTTAAGAGTCACTTTCACCTCTCCAATAGGTAGAAGAAATAAGCTAGTCCCAGAGTACCATCTCTCTACTAGTGCAGTAATCAATCCCTGATTAGCCTTGATCTCGAGCATGAAGGTAACATAATGTAGTCCTAGAGCATGTAGAGTGGATCTCTCTCCTGCATTTAAATGATCATGAAGCACCATTGAAGAAAATTGAATCTCTCAAGTATATAGCAATAACAGTCTCACCTACATTCAAACAATACATTGCATCAATCATGACACTTGGCTAAACCTATTCGAACCCTAAATTTTTTCTTAAAAATGCATTTAATTGAGAAATATTCAAATGTGTCACTTTACTTGACGAATGCGTCACTTTGCAACAAATACGACATACAATACAATTGCGGCTCAACATAATAGATGCGTTGCACTATTCTACAATTGCATTGTTGAAATACAATTGCGACGCTAAATCCTACAAATGCATTACCACAATATAATTGTAGGACTAAAAACACTTGTGACCCACAAAAACAATTACAGTGCCACAAAATAAATGTGGTTACACATTTACAAATGTGGCTCTAAACTAAACAAATGCAACGTTCATGACTACGAATGTGGCACAAAATTTTGCACCGCATCCATTGCTCTATTTTCAATCCCTAAAATCTAGCCAAAAATGACAAAATTTCAAAATCAAGATGGAGTACATACTAGACCACTTGAGCCCTCTGGTTGCCTGTAAGTCCAAATTCACCACTCACGATGAATGGCCTCCAAAATTCCTACCACAACTTCGTTTCTCAAGCTCACTCCTCTCTCAAATTTTCAAAAGAATAGTACACAAATGAGGAGAATAACCCCTCTAAAGGCCTATTTATAGACCTCCCAAGCCCTAATGGACCCCCTCTTCATAACTGGATGCACTGGCTGTGTTACTAAATTACTAATATGGCTAAACAAATCGACCTATAAACATAATTTTTTACCGTCTATACACTTAAACACGACAAATTAGCTTGTTAAAAAATTTCCAATTTTTTTGAAATTTTTTAGAATTTTTACCAAATTTCTCAAGGGGCACCACTCTATCCTGCAATGATTGGGGCATATTGGGGTAGGTCCTGAATGTAATTTTTAATTTTTTCTTTGATACAACACTCAAAATCACATTGTATCAAAGAAGAGCAAAATGTAGATACCTGAAATTGTCCTAACCTATGAGCAACATTTTAACACTAATTATCATCCTATTCCTAATAATTAAATAATGTTCAATTATTTAATTATTGTCTAATTTCATATACTACCATTAATGAAATGATTTTATATTATAAATAATTAATTCACTTCAATCTTATTCTTCCCTGATTAATTAAATAAATCTTAATTATTTAATTACATCCCTAATTATCTTTATTTAAAAAAAAATAAAAATAAATATTATTTAAAATTAATTATCCACTTTTACACTTTCAAAATTAAATAATTACTTTAATTATTTAATTATCCTTGAATTCTTAAACATTATCCAGTCATCAATAAGAAATAAATTTAATTATTTATTTATTAAATCCCACTTGCACATTCCTTAGATAATTAATTTAATTAATTAGTTATTAATCTCATTCATTTCCACATCATTTTGAATGAAGAATTTCTCTAAGTCAACTGACTAATCAATTTCAATCTATTGATTAATCAAATCAGTTCACTCCCACTTAGTGTGAGTTAATGGAGCAATCAATTCCCTCAACTAATTCATGCAAGTAGTTAATTGAAATCATGCAACAAGTTGCATCCAGTTAACTGATCAATCAATTCCTCTCATTGATCTTCCACCCTTGATCTCTTCAGTTCTTCTTTCAATCTTGATTGTCCATCCAAATCAGACTTTTCTACAAAATAGACCTCCATTCCCATTTGAAAGCTAACCATAAATCTTCAATATTTTATATTCTTTATCATATTCAATATTCATTTGAGTTTGAAACAATATAATGCACACATAATTTTTTAGAGCAAAGGCAAAATGAAGAACACTAGAGATAAATCAATCTTGACATAAAGAAAGTATATTCTTTTTTATATTATTTGATTTCTTATGTTGATTGTGTTTCATTGATAGATTAGACTTGGATTTACTTGAATCTATATAGTTGTCACCCCTACCTGTCATATAAATTTTTTATGATGGTTTGATCATTTAAATGCATTTCATTTACATTTTGACAAAAATATAAATTGTTAAAAAAATTGTTTAATTTATGAAATTTTATATATAAAATCTTTTATAAATACAATATCTTGAAAAATTAGAAAACAATGATAATTATTAGTAATAAATATAAAAATCTACTCTTATAATTAACAATTAATAAAAGTTTCTAAGTTCATAAATCTTGTTAAATATATTGTAAAAGTTAAAAATAATTATATTCTATTTTGAAAAGATTCTAAATTAATATATATTTTTATAATAATATTATAAATCATATATAGTAATATAAAAAAATGATAATTATTAGTAAAAATGTCAAAAGTTTCTAAATTCATATTAAAATATTTTAAAAAGTTATATTCTATTCTAAATTAATTTATCTTTTATAGTAAAAAATATTAAATGATATATATTATAAATTAAAATACAATATTATATTTTGTCTATAATAATTTTTTACGGAAGTTAAGCTATACAATCTAATAAATTTTAAAGCTGTAATATATGGTCTAAAATTGAAAAAAGGTCAAATAGACCATCAAATTCTAGGCGTGGTTAGTGGTTGTTATTCCTGATTATTACATGTTTGATTCTCAGTAGTTATTTCTAGATTTGATTGGGTGTATAAGCTTTTTGAATCGAATCCATAAATAACTACTAATATTCTTATGGATTGTGGAAATTTAATAGCATTGATGTTTGATTCTATTTTCTAGTTGTACAACAACAAAATACTAATTAGTTGATAGGTTACATATAGTGTGAGATTTGAGACTGAAACAAGTCTCACACTTGCAAACCACTGTTGAGTAGTGGAAAAACAAGTTTCAGCTGTTGTTTAATGGTAAAAGCCTTCAAAATATCACTAGCACATAAAAGGTAGATAAATATTGATTTGACAATTGGACAGGGACATTCTATTTCCATTTGTAGTGTTTTTTGTAAATTTGATGGCAACTTTCTTTTTTCATTTGTATTGCTTTATGTTTTAAATCTATATGCAAATATTTCATAATTAGATAATACTTAATTTCTTTAAGGAAAAAATCTAGATTTGTCTAAGTTTATTTCATTCCATTATTTAACACTTATTATTAATTGTTTAATCTCACTATATGCAACTAGAATTTGCAGCGCATCCATGCACAAACACATACTCTCTAATATATTAATATATATATAGTTTTCTATCCACGTAATCCTTGAACCTCCTTTAGGTGCAAGTGCTAGTAAAAGATAAATATTTCTTTATAGGAAAAAAAACTTCTAATTTGATGTATAACATATTTATTAATTGATAGACTACATATAGTGTGAAATTTGAGCCTGAAACAAGTCTCACCCCTCCAAACAACTGTTGAGTCATCAGAAAACAAGTTTCAGCTACCATTTAATGGTAAATCAACTGTTGTTTAATGGTAAATTAGTGGTGAAAACTTTCAAAATATGGGATGAAAGCCTCCAAAATCTCACTTATCATGTAAAAGCAAGATAAATATTTATTTTTCAATTGAGTGGGAACATTCTATTTTCATTTGGATTGTTTTTTGTCAATTTGATGACCACATTTCTTTTTCATTTGCATTGTTTTATCTGCATGCAAATATTTCAAAATCAAATAATATCTATGCTCTTTAAGGAAAAAATCTAGATCTGTCTAAGTTTATTGCATGAAAGGTTCTAAGGCTTTTTCAACGGATCCTTGTAGTGCATATTCTGCAAAAGATCATATCTCTTTAAGGAATTTTGTCAAACAATTCATTCCTTGTCTGTGCTATCATGTTTTGCATGCATGTCTATCAGGCAGTTTCACCATCTCCATTTATCTATTCTTTGTTGTTCATACCATGTTCCAGAACTCCCATATGGCATGGGCAAGAGACGTGACTTAAACTTGCTCATGTCAAATGCAATTTCTTGAAAGTTTCTAAACCTTTTTCAACGAATTCATGTTCTGCAGATCCTGCAATAATTGCAATGAATGATACGATACTTCATTGAAGGATATTTTTCAAATGGTATATCTAATTATATTTGATTGTTTAAAGCATCTCATGGCATTAGGTAATCAGTATTCACATTTTAGAAAAAATTTATATGCTTCTAGGGTAACTTGAATATGGAGTCATAGTATTCGGATTTTACAAACCCCTTGCATCTACTTGAAAGTTTTAAATACCATTTTCAATAAATCTTTCTGCAACTTGAATATGGAGTCATAATATTCGGATCTTACCAGCCCTTTGCATCTACTTGAAAGTTTTAAAAACCCTTTTCAATAATTTTTTCTGCACATTCTATGAGATAGCATCTCTTTTGAGGCATGCTGTCAAATAGTTCACATGTATAGTCTGTTTTTTTCCCGCTTTCCACATATGAGATTGCTAGGACAGTTGTGACTACTCTAGATTTGGTTGTTTCTCATTCCTCTATGTTAATATTTGTTCTTTACACTTTTCCAAATCTATCATTCTGGCAAGGATGCTGGAAGGTCGTCGAATCCGGCATTGCTCCTGCTTATTGTATTTTCCTGGAATTTTCTAAAGTTTTAACAATAAATCTATTTTGGGCATAGAGTGCAATTATCATCTTCCTTGAGATATCATCTCTTTTGAGGGATTTTATCCAGTAGTTTGTGTGTCACGGTTGTGTTGCGATATTTTTTTCATTTCATGAACTCTATGGGGTATTTTGTCAAATAGTTCCCCTATCTTGTCTATGTTAGTTGTTATGCACGTCTATCGGAGCACCTGCACCCTTTATGCTGGTAATAGATGTCCATTGTTCTAAAACATCCTCTTTGGCATAGGTAAGAACATTGGGAGATATTTGGATTACATCTGTTAACGTTTCTCAAGTTTTCTGTATACAAATCCATTCTGTGCATATCTTATAATTATTGTATTCTATGAAACTACATGGCTATGAGACTCGCACCTTGTCAAATGAGTTATGCGTCTAGTTCCTGCTGTCAAGCTTTACATTCCATGAGGCTGAATTCCTTGAAGCATTCTGTCAAACAGTTCATGTGCCTTGTCTGTGTTTCCACGTTTGTACGCCACCTGTTCAATCTCCCAATTCAGGCAGGGGGGGTGCTGACAAAGATTGTGGAATTTGGCTTTCCACCTGCCAATTGCATTTTCTTGAAAACTACTAAAGCCTTTTCAACAAACTCACTTTGTGCATATCCTGTAGACGGTACAGACTGAGAGTTCACCTCCTTTGAGGCGTTCTACCATAATTATTATTATTATTATTGTAATATTCTATTTTATTAGTTCCTGTCGATAGGTGTTATTGCAATTATTAGTTCCTCTCGATAGGCAGGATGTTATTGCAATTGTTTGATATTTTTTTAAAGTCAATCACATTGTATAATTTAAATATATTTCTTTCTATTTCTATTTGTATAATTTACATTTTAAACATATTTTTTATATTTATAAATTATCATTTTTTTTTTCTCGGTTATAGTAGCTTACCTGTATAATTCATTTTTCTCAAAAAAACTTGAAAAATTAAATCATCATAATAATATTCGTTATAATATATTTAATACACATCCCTTGGTGGAGGTCCAACACAAAGTCACCCCTACAGTCGTGAAGCACATCTTCCAGTGGAGCTTTCTAGCAAAAGATCATTTTTTGTAAGTATAAAATTCCAAAACTTTGCTCTGCCAAATAGGGTTCTAGCAATGCCCTCGCTTCTTTGATCCCTGCAAACAATTTGCCCGAAGAACCATCCTGCATATTTTAGTGCAATCCCCTGTTAGAGGAGGAAGAGTATAACAGTTTAAACAAAACAAGATCACATTACCATCACACAGAAGAAATATTAAAACTGAACAAGATTTCTATTAGTGCCCTTTGCAAAAGAGAGCTGCCGGTGCTCTTTTCTTCATTCATTCATCATAAAAAACAGAGTATCATGTATCCATCCAAAAACAGAGTATTTTTCTTTGTTCATTTTACAAAAACAGAGTTTCATTTCTAGCAGCAAAAAAGTGTCGAGATGCATCGAAGAGGAAGAATGTAGAAGAAGATAGAAGCGGGAAGGAAGAAGAAGTAAATGGGGTAGGTGAGAAGATAGACGGAAGAGGCAGGGGAGATTAGACAGGACAGCTGGAAAGCCACGTCACCAACATCCCCTGCCAATTGCTGTCAAAACAATTTGTAGTGACATTCATCAAAACCTAATCAAAATCAGGTTTTTCTCACACATTGTGCTTCTAGTTGTCCTATCAGACATTTCTGTAAAATGCAAAATCATATACACTGCGTTTATCTCATTCAACATTCAAACCCATCCATAATCTAATAGTACAACTACAGAAGTTCAGCGTACAGGAATAGAAAATATGGTAGGCAACCAAGCAAATGTTCATGTCAATTGTTTGCCAAAATGAGTGAATTAAAATGAATGGAGTACAACCTTAAAGTCATGAAGCTTGTGGATGTCATTGGCGAATGGTAAGAGATGGAGTCCTGGAGAAACCCCTTTTTGTTATGGGATATCCGTTAATGCTCATCAAATTCATCACGTCCTGCTCTTAGGGATTGGAAATTGCAATTCATCTGTGTTGTGGATTTTATATATTCAGCACGGCAGCATGTTGGTGGCATTTTCATGGCGCAAAAGTGGGAAATCATGTCCAAGGCCGATTGTGGTAAGCTATAGCTGGTAGTGTTTTTGTGGCTAAGGCATCAATGCTAGTATAGGTAGGATCTACAGAGTCTCTTACATTCTTATGACATACGGACAGTGTAAAGCCTCCTCATGTTGTTTCTCTTGTGCTTTAAGAATTTATGCCGAGAAAAACATAATTCCACATATTCTTCATAATAATTGGGGAAAATAAAATAATGGAGCTGTAATGTCAGCCCTTACGCTTACCCGTTGTTTCTACTATCCATGTGTATTTGTTCGTCTGAAAATGCACAAATACATATATATCAGTAATTAAACTGCATGTTTTGCTCAGAAACTTGTTCAAATGCTGAACAGAGGTTTTGAGTTTTAGTTCATCTACATTTTGAAAATAGTTTTATCTTTCCAGATTCAAATTCTGGTGGGTCTGCTTACGTTTTTGAGCTTCTAGAGTTTTCCAGAGTGTTTTGGATGGACTCGTTTGGACCTCCACACAGAAAGCTCACGCCCGAGGGATTTCTCAATGGAATTGCAAGTACAATGTTTGTAGAGACTAACAGATTCAAGGAGCCTCCCATGCTTGGGACCATTTCTGGTACTTTTCTACTCATTATTACGGTATTGTAGTCATTGGAACTAGGTTTAAAGGTCTAGAACAGTAGTTGAGTGTTAAAAATGTTTTGGGTTTTGTAAGCTTTATAAATTGTTTTTCAGTTTATGAAATGTTACATGGCATTGGGAATATCTTGTTCTTCAATACACAGTGTACATGTTTCATTCATTTGCATGTATAGATCTCTTCCGAACAGAAATGGGTATTGGCTAGTAAATAGATATATGAGCATTCTTGTAACTTAAAAATGATGCTTGATCATGAAATCTAGATGATTTTGTCTTCTGGGGTTTTGGGTTTGCATTTAAGGTATATCTGCTAGGTTTGAGACAACAGTGTCTATTTTAACTATAGCAGTCTAAGAGCTATCAGAGGGGTTGGCTATTTTTCACATTCTTTTCCATTAAGATAATATAAGAGCTCAATGAGTTTACTGGTTTCAGTAAACAATATGTTGTTGGGTTCGTGAATCAGTAATATTCACATGCTTTTATTATGGGGATTGTGATTCTGAAGTAGAAGGATTTTAATGGTTTTCATGGATTATGAGAATCTTACATATTTTAGGTCCTCATCACATGCATGGTTGGGACTGCTCCAAAAAGAAGGTAAGTCAAGTTGTATATGTATGTGAATAAGTTTGCAATTTTTATAAAATGGGTCCAGATATATTTGTGGTAGGAGGGATGATGTAGTAAAATATAAGGAATATGCTGGAAAGGAGAATTTAGTCTATCTCTTGTTCAGTGTGTGTGATGTTTGGTGTGTGGTAACATTTTAAATTTTCGTGTTTTTATTATACATGTACAATCTTAGGGGAGAGGATCCAGTAGTTGTGCACTCTAATTTCACGTTTCTAATTATCCTACGTGGGAATTTCAAATCACTCCCAATTTTTTACAGCAGCTTACTTGGCAAGTCCCCTGCTTATAACTTTTTTTTTAGGGCCACATCATCAAATATGATGCCACATCAGCAGGCTTTTTGTCAAGATGTCCAAAAAGGATAAAAAAAAAGTGCTACCAATACTTGTGCATTCACATCATGGGTCTAGTTGAGCGTTGATGTGGCATCACATGATTGGTTGCTTTTTAGATCAGAGGAATCAATTTTGTTTAAGCTAGGGTAGTCATGTCACAACTATTGGACATTATATAAAGTTTAAACAACTACTATCACAACTACTGAGCATTATATAAACAACTAATATCACAACTATTGAAACATACTCAACTACTAGGTCCTCTCCCCTATAGTTGAACTTAGCTGTAGAGTTTCTACTGTTGTTGCAAGTTTAGATTGGCAATTAAAATGTTAAGTGTGCCCGACTCACCAAGATGTGATTGTAGTATCTAATTGAGACCGCCTTATCCTATTCTGAAACATTTTATATCTAATAATGCAGGTAGGATTTTTTAATATGTAGGCACCAAGCATATTAATTGATGGGGGGTAGGCTAGTCTCTCACAATATTTAACAATACTAATCACAGGATGTATCCCTCCAATTATATCTAAAAACCAGCCAAATTTCATATTGCACGAGAAATGATTGATTCCTTTCAAGCCAACTCCTTTTTTCACATTTATTAAACCATATTTTTACATGCTAAGTGGTGAGTTACTTTGACATGATAACCATCTCACTAGTATATTACAGCTTAATGGATTAATACATGTAGGTTCAACAAACAATTACATTACTATCTTATCACATCAAATTCATATATAACATAGTCCTAGTTTTTTTGAGGTTCTAATCTGATTATTGTCATAGTTAGCAGAGTGAACAATTATTTTAAACATAACATCATTAGATGATCTTATTATTTATCTATTAAACATATGCATGCTCTTTCCTTTAAAAGGTTACTCTGCGCAGCTTCGCTGAAAAATGTCCTTTGGTGATGTTTCTTGTTTACTGGAAAACAAATCAAGACATTACTATAATGCATATGTGACCATCCATCCTAAGGGTAAATTTAAAATTCTCCTAAATCACTTGCTCTGCAATGTTGCCTGCATTTGCATATGCTTCATGGCTCTTGCATGTCAACCCTGTAAGTGTGTAAGCATATAAGTCTCCAGCAAATGCAATCCCTGGGATTACTGTAACACTCAGAAGAGCTAGTCTCCATGCCGAAAAAAATCCAACCACTAAACTTGCCACGAATGTTGATAGGTAGTGTATAAAATACCTTACCTGTTTCCACAATGTACATGCATCCATTTAGCAGTTGGAAATGTAAAGACATTAAACAAACAAGATCAAGAGAACATCAAATGGGCTGCCTATCTCCTTAATTCCTACCATTTTGATTAATGATACTAATTGCAATTCAAGTTATCCAATGGGCCAATCAGGAGTTTCTTATGACTGTACATAGGTGCAAACTTTCATCTCAGCCTAAATTCTGCATTGCCTATATATTTGCTAATAGGTGTAGTTGTGTATCTCATCCTATGCTTCATCAGCTTTTAAGTATCAATTCATGAATTTGGTCTTGGGTCATGGCCTAAATGATTTTTTTTGGGATCAGTATCCAGGCAACAAAAGCATTCAGATGAACATACACATAAACAAAAATACTTGCATTTGCATTCAAATTATAAAAAGAATAATAATAGAAATAACTGTACCTTCTCACTGATGGAATCTTGAACCAACAGAGTGTCCGTGGAAATGCTGAAGACAATATCCCCAGTTCTAGCATTTGTGTCAAATAACCCCACATCCTACTTCACCACTACTTACAAATATTTTTTTTCTCCGTTTACCCACCTGTCTCTTTCCAGTATGCATCTGACAAGCAATCTCTGCAAAACCAATTCCAATGGAAAAAATTAATTTGTAAGATCAGAGATAAAAATCTACATGACCATGTTTTTGTTGTCTCACCTTTATTACGCTCAATCAAATTTCAAAATCCTATATTAATTTCTTAAGACATGCAACTATTTGGAAACCTTGCAGTGAAAAGCACATCTGTACCTACCCATGAGGATACCAAGACCACCAGTCCCAGATATACAAAATTCAATGCATTCTACAAGCACAAACCACACAGACCCACTGCCATGTTATTTGTGGGAGCTGCCCAATTGTTTGAAAATACTGGAAATGAAGTACGTAGACACTAACCTGGGAAACTAAATCAGCCATTTTAGCAGGGTTGGCCTGATTTTTTCCAAATCCATTGATCAACTCTCCAAAGAGTAAAAGGAAGAAAGGCATGGCAGAGCCATAGATGATTGCCCCCACTGCTCCAAGAGACATGAGAAACCAGTCATACTTATCAACATAAGAGAAGAGCTTGAAGAATGGAAGACTGAGCTTGGCTTTCTTCTTCTCATCTTGAGCAATGCTACAATTGACATCTTTGGTACCCAAGGCACCATCTACAGAACCCAGCTGAAGATGTCCGGCTTCTCCCATGCTGTTCAAACACACAGAACGGAGATATAGCTTTCAGCTTATAGTTTTTCAGTTTAAAATCTTTATAGTTGCAGGCTCAGCTATATGGATGCTTTCACAGCCTTATACTATATAACAGTGACAAAATACAAAACACATCTCTCACTTCCAATTAGTTTTAAGTCTTACTGCCATTGGTGCAGTTGTTTTCATCAGTTTTATTGCTGTTTTTTTAGAAACACATAAAATTCAATTCAAGTTTCTATATTTGTGCTTTTTGCCCCTGGACATGTTATTCTCAGTGCTAGATTTTGATTCTCATTGAACTTGTTTTGAAGGCAAACAAAACTACATGAAAATACGGTTTCATCTTTATGAATTACATAGCATATGTCATTCACTATACTCATTTGTCTAATTAGTTCTTGCAACAGGAACAAATACTTCTAATTGCAGGAGGAGGCAAACATCCATATTAGTACAAGTTATAGTCAATTGTTCGAAAACAAAGTACAATGTCATCACCCATGCCACTTGCCTCAACAAATGCTACAACAAGGTAAAAATAATAAATAATACTCTTGCAAACACTTCTTATATTTGATATTTTTGCACGCTTTATCTTGTATAATACAATATTAATTCTATTACAGTAATCATAATACAAATTTTTCTGGCAGTAGATAATGCAAACAAGGAGAATGTCGCATACCTGTCAGTCGACCAACTGCTGCTCTCTATGTTTCTTTTTGCTTCTCATGCCCCGCTCGAGTAGTCATAAGAAAATTATACTTTTAAATAGTAGTGTTCAACGCAACAATGAGTACTTGCCTCTTTCTCTCCATAACAAAAGACATAATTAAGTACTTTATGCTCACTAAACAACTAAGGAAAACACTCTTTCAAATTCTCTGAATGTTGATATATGTGTACCTCTTTTGCACTAAGCTTTCACTTAAAGTTAATATCATTGTTTATGATCTGATGAATGCTACTTTCTGGTGTTTTTTTACCAACTAGCAAAGTGTGAGGGCAAATCTGAATTTAAATTTGAGTAGCTGCGAGATAATTGTTAAATGCAATGGATAATTGTTAAATGCAATGTCTGAGCAATAAATAATTTACTAAGATTAAGGAGTTTGGACTGATACTTAACTA
>VDFB02393317.1:28529-47334 GCA_007258455.2 Sequoia sempervirens | reverse complement strand
CAATGTTATTCATTTGATCTTCCATTGTTGAGATATGAAGGATAACAGTGTCATGGACATAGTTTACATTCTTTCCTTTGTGGTTTGTTGTAGAAGACTCCCCTTTTTCATAATTCGGTAAGGGATTTTTGAATGCTCCGTGATTAGCATTTGTTTGGGGTCCTTCTATTTGTATGACTTTGTCATCTTAAGTCATGTATCTTGTGTTTCAATTGCATACAACTATTTTTTTGATGATGTTTGCACCGATGAAATTCACAATAATAAGCATCATTCCACCATGATGATTTTACTTTTGGTTCAAAGCCTCGAGTATGAGGTAGTGTTATAAGGTTATTTGCAATAATTTCTCTCAATTCAGATTCATGTGATTGACCCAAAGGTGTGATTTTTTTGCGGTTTGATTGTGTTTGATAAGGTGGAGATTTAGATGTGGTATTACTTTACTTTGATTGTGGTTGTTTTGATTGTTGTGTTGATTAACATTATGATTAGTGCCTTGATTGGTGGTTTGATCGATCTTGGTTGTGGTTCATGATAGACTAAAGACCGGTTTGGCATTATGTGTTTTAGTGGCACCATCATTGGCATTCTTGTTTCTTGTCCAAAATTTTGATTTCTCATTGTTATTATGATGATTGGAAGAGCTAGCATTGTTTGATCCTTCATTGTGAATTTTCAATACCTCTCTTTTGACTAAAGCTTCTTCAATTTTGACACCATTTTCGATCATCTTCTCCAAGCTAGGGGGACATTGTAATTGTAGCCTATAGCTCACTTCGCTATTGAGGTTATTAATAAAAATTTCCATCTTTTCTTGTTTGGGTATAGGACAAGTGTATCGAGCAAATAACCTTCTCCACCTTTGTAAGAATATGAGAAAGCATTCTCCTTGTTTTTGTTTGGTATTGCAAAGATCCTTCATGGTTATCTCATGTGAAATGTTATATGAATATTGAGTGATAAATTAGACATGCTCTTCTGCAAGATCTTTATGTTTGATATAATTTCAAAACTATCTCCATACAATGGTTCCTTAAGCTTGCAAGGGGAAAAAGTTCCATTAAGTAGCAGTGTCCTCATGAGAAAACTCAAGACTCATGGTTCAAAATTCTCTCACATGGTCTATGGGGTTAGATTTTCCATTTTATTTGTCGTATTTTGGGAGGTCACAATTTGGTGGGAATGGTATCATGTTCAAATTCCTATCAAAAGGGTAGGGACAAATATCTTGTAGCAAGTATCTTTTGGTAGTCCCTTTTTGCATGTCTTGTAATTGTTGTTGAAGGTTCTTCATTTGATGTGTTAGGGCAGCCATTTGATCTATATTTGGTGTTTCAATTTCAGTTTTGTTTGGTGTTTCTTTCAATTTGTTGACATCAAAATCACTTGGTAATTTGACCCCTTGGTTTGTTAACATTAGAAGGTATTTTTCCCCATCCTTTTCAAAGATCCTCTCTAGGAATTTGTGAAATTTGGGATCTTGGTTTGCTTGTTCTATTTCCTCCTCTATTATTTCTTTCATTTCATTTTGAGGGATTTTGTGAAAAGGGTTTTCTTCTAGTTCACCCATGGTGTTTTGAGGTTCAAGTTCCTTATCCTTAAGTTTTTGCTTTTGGGATCCTGTTAAAACGGGCATGTAAGTGATGAAGGTTTTCTAAATTTTGATCATTGTTTAAGAGTGCCAAAGGGATACCTAGGTCGAACATAGTGATAAATTCTATTTATGGGACTAAGGTAATGAAATTTGATGTAAAGTGTGTTGTTTTAGGATGAAGGATGACAAATCCTGATGGTGAAACTCAACTTGATGATCAAATTTGGGTTTGATGATGATTGGGCACTTTTAGATGTTTGATCAAACTTTAGGTAAATGATTTCACTTGTAAATGCTAATTTTTTTAAGCTCAAAACAGTGTTGGGATAAGGAATGAACTCCTCTATGGAAAAGATCCCTAAATCTAGGTGCAAAATGTCAGATGGGGGGTCAAATTTAGCTTTCTGGTTATAAATCTAGTGGATGCATTGTAATAGTCAATGTATGTGTTGAAAGGTAGATGCACTATAGAATGGCGCAGATGCACTACAGAAAGGCTTGGATGTGCTATACTGATTGGTTGGATGTGCTACATAATAGCTTGAATGCATTGTAGGATTGGTTGAATGTGTTATAGAATAGCTTGAATGCACTGTAGTATGGGATATATGCGCTATAGTAATGGGTGAATGTGCTACATAATGCAATGGATGTGCTGGAAAATATAGTGTATGCACTATAGCAGCAGATCGATGCGCTGGAAAATATAGTGTATGCACTATAACAGCAGATGGATGTGCTCGAGAATGGTGTAAAAGTGCCAGCATAAGCAGTGGATGTGTTGAATTGGGAAAATGTCACAGTTTCTTGCAAGTTTGTTTGATTTTTTTTTCTAACTTTCTAGTTAGAGAATTGTTTGTTTCAAAGGATTTTTTTTAAATCAAGGTTTTCACTTATAGTGTGTGATGTTTTTTTTGAAGTTTATTTAAAAACACATTGGTAAAACACATCAAACATGTACAATTTTAAGGCTGTGAAGAACAATATTTACTGAATTCCCACTTGGATTTTACTCCAGCTACACCTACTTTTAGCGGATGATTAGAAGCTTGACCACATTGGCTCCCCTCCACGACACTCACTTCTCAGGTCATCCAAGCTTTAGTACCCATGAATCTCCCATGACATACTTCTCATCTCTAATAAAAGCCGTAAAAATGTGGGATGGCTTCAAAGGTTAGACCTTCTGTGCTAGTAAATAGAAAAGGATTTTGGCCTGTTATAACAAAGGTTTCTAGTATAGGCATTCCATTTGTGGAGGATCATCCATATGGAAAGAGACCATTGTTTCCCTTCTTGTCAGAAAAATCCTCGTGATACTTGAACTTTCCTCAAGTACCCACACTTATATACCGGGTGGAAGTCGCTTGGGTTTAGCGTGTTCCTGGTTGGGTCGTTCCCTTGGATGATTAATTTTTCCCACAAGGAAAACCCTCTAAGGATAAAACAAAATAAATACGAATGGGTCTAGCTTTTTGGTCACCCAACTAAGGGGAGAGCATATTCCTACCATTCATCAAGCACAACAGACATGGTGTTCTTTCCCTCCTAATTAATCTAGATTCCTAAATTAACCAAAAGGAAATAAATCAACTCCAGCCCCTGCATCAACTTATTAGTAGTTTTCAATAAATGTTATTTGAAAATGTTCAAAGGTTTCAGTAGAGTCTCTGATAGCATTTATGAAACTTGCACAGCAAAAAAACATTCATCAGTTTTCAAAATCTGGAAAATTTTGCAATGAAAAGTAAATGTGCCATTACAATAATCCAATGTATTAAAATGGTAGATGCACTTGAGAATACAATGAATGCACCATAGAAACCCCTTGATGCGTCGATGAATTGCTTGGATGCACCAAAAGAACTCGTGGTTGCATCATAACAATCAGTGTATGCACCGAAAAATGTTTCAGGTATGCCAGAAGAATTTTTAGTTGTGCCAAAAGAATTCATGTCTAAACCTGTAAGCACACTTTCCAAAAACATTTAAATAACAAGGGCCTGGCCCATGGTGGGCACCAAAATCTATCATGTGAAAATGTGTAAAACAAACAAGCATTAAACACACAATTGATGCAACGTGTTATATTAAGGAAATCAAATTTAACAATACAACTGAAAAAGTGATTCCTCAAAGTTGTTCCATCGTCCTCTATTCTTAAGGATCTTGTATTAGTGCTCTCAGATTTTAGGTATGCACTAAACTACTAGGATTGACACCTAAGAAACAAGAAGCCATTAAACTAAAATTTAGGAAACTATGCCTACATCTACATGATTGTGGAACTAATGAATGATATGCTCAATGATGTGTTGAATGATATGATGTTGTATACAGAATGATGCTAAATGATGCAATGATAAAATGCTAAGCTAATGGATATGCTATGGAAATGTTGCAATGCTAATGAAACAATTAAGTTCCTAGAAATGAAATTGCCATTATAACACTACTTGAAATCAAATGGTAAATTCTATGCTAAAATGCCAATGTTAAGCTCTCAAATGTTGAAAGTATTTCTGCAAAGTAAATTTATGCTATGCTCTCTATATGAAAAGTTGTAAATGAGCCTCTATTTATAGATTTCACCAAGGCATCAAGTGATGTGGCAGCAATGGACGATCAGGATTCAGTCTGGAGATATCAATGGTGAGAAGCGAAGAGGTTAGAGAGAATCGGGGAAGTTGTTCCCTTTAATAGAACAAGCTTGCCAAGTGTAGAAGGGAATAAATGGAAAGGAGAAGCCATGTGTCTCTAAGGTTGTTAAAATTGTTGTGGATAAATGCCCATTTAGAAATTAGAAATAATTAATTTCATGTGACACATGGTGAGGTAGAAGATGAGGTGGAAGGAGGTTAGGAAAATATGGAGAAATGTGACTAAATTCCAATTTTAAAATTCAAATTTAGTTGGAGGGAATTAATCAAATAAAAAAAATTAGTTAAACTTGTTTATTTAATTAAATCATGAAGAAAGTGGTTTAGATAAGAAGAATTAAGAAATATGAACTATATAAATAAATTATGCAATTTATTTATAAGTAGAGGAAATAAAGATTTTATTAATTAAATAACTAGTATTTAATTAATTTTCTCTAGACCAATTTTAGATGTATACAAATATTACATGATGGATGACCCTTTAGGAAGTTATAATGCTTCATCCCTATGAGTATCACCTAGATAAAATTAATGCTAAGTGGATCATTCATTCTCAATATAAATGAGTTCATTTGAACCACTCTGAATAAAATATGAATTAATAAGCTAAACTCAAAAATTACACTATTGAATCCCTTATAAAACATGACATAATATGATACAATATAAAAATATCACTTGCTTGACAAATACCTTAGATTTATAAAAATAGAGAAAAAGGGAAAAAATAAAGAGAGGAAGAAAGAGACAAATTGACATACTCAAATAAGAAAAGAGAAACAAAAATTATAATTTTGATTAGAAAGAGACGAGCATAAAGATAAAAATACAAAATTAAATAAACTATATGCATATAAAGAAAGAGAAAGAGAAATAAACATAAAATGAAAGAAACTAGGAAAAATAGATATAGAATGAAAGGAAAATATATCCAAGCATAAAGAAAAGGAAAATGGATGGAAGGAGGAAGGAAAATGGAGGAATGGACAGAAACAAATGGAAATTGTTAAAAGAAAAGAAAAACTGGGAAAAGAGGAAGAAAAGTGGAGCGAAATGAATAAATGGAAGGAAGGAATGAGGAAGGAAAGGAAGAAGGAAGGAAGAAGGAAGGAAATGGAAGAAAATGGACAGGAAATGGAATGGAAGGAATGGAAAAAGAAAATAGTGAATAATAAAGAGAAAAAATATTATGGTAAATTTGAGTTATATTAAAATGAAAGAGATGAAATCTCTTTATAGAGAATTTACAAAGAGTTTCTAAAAATACAAAATGACAAAGTTTCTAAAATAGACTAAAGCTAAGAAAGGAATAGAAAGAAAATCTACTCTAATATTACAATATTACAAATATTGACCATTAACTAAATTATCTAAATATTAATTTAATACCCTCCCTTAATGGTCAATCTATCAACTACACCAAGGTGCCCTCTGAATTTGACAAACTTATCCAGACTCAAAGACTTGGTGATGGGAGCCACACTGCCCAAAACCCATAGAAATCACAACAACAGATACCAACACAGAAAATGTGAAAGAAAAATAACCCACTTTCAATTATTTTCAAATAATGAAATTATAGATTCAAAACTTACATGTGACAGCCTCATGGGCTTGATTCATTACAACAAAATTCAACTTTGAAAAGGAAATATACTATTCGGAGCCACAATCTGCACTATCAGGGCCACCTTCTACAACCCCCACTTAACCCTTTTTTATTTTCCCCGATAACCGCCCTTAAATGTTCTAGAAAGTACAAATTTCCCCTTTTTGTTCTAGTGCCAAAAGATCCACCACTTGATTTTTGGCCTAGGAAGTAATTTTTATGAAATTTACCTTTTAGAAGACCAACTTCGCGGGGCCATAACTTTTGATCTAGGTGTGACTCGCTATTATTGCATATCATCGGAAAGCTCTCAACGAGATCTACAACACATAAACCACCATAGGTTGGTTTGGCCACTTTTTGAGCTATTTCAGGACCTCTAAAGTTTTTATATTTGAATTTGAAGTTGCATTGGAGAAATTTCCTGAGACAGAAACTTCAATTTCTCCCAAACTGTGCAGGGTATTGAGGTGATTCTTTCATGACTGGAAAAAAAATTCAGCTCTGCTCCTTGGGGTAAATTTTCACGTCCATATGAGCCCATTTTGGCCAACTTACTAAAAATAGTGTTTGTTTTTTGCTATTTTTGACGCCTGACAGTCGTATACCCCTTAAGTGTCATCATGGGACTCAAAACAACAAAAGAATATAAAGAAAACATTTTTTTTGGGTGATAAAATATTTCCCTAGACCGCTAGATGCTCCTACATCACTTGGTGAGAATATCAGCAGTCTGATCCTCAGTTGGAACATAATGCAATACCACTAATCCATCTTCGATAAGTTGATAGATGAAATGTCAATGAAGTTTAATAGGCTTGGTCCTTTCATGGAAGACTGGATTTTTGGCAAGTTTCAACACCCTTTGATTGTCACAATACAAGGATGAAGGCCCTGCTTGAGACATTCACATGTCAGAAAACATCCTTCGAAGCCAAACTACCTCACAAGTTGCTTTAACAGTTCCTTGATATTCAACTTCAATCAAGGAAAGAGCCATTGCTTGATGTTTCTTACTAGTCCATGTAACTGCACATGTACCCAAATTGAAAACGTACCCAAAAGTAGACTTCATGTCATCAACATTACCTACCCAATCTAAGTCTATAAATCCAATCATCTTTGGATCTTTTCATTGGGCATATAGAATGCTAAAGTCAGAAGTGCCTTTCACATATCTCACCACATGCTTCACTACAACCCAATGTTCAACTTTAGGGGTTGTCATGAAGCAAGAGATGTAGCTCACAGCAAAATTGAGATCAAGTCTAGTAGTAGTGAGTGAGATAAATGAGGCTACCTACTAGTTGCCTAAATGTTGATTCATTTTTCTTAGGTGAATCTAATTTTTTTGATAGTTTTAGCCCTTTCTCCACAGGTGTAGATGTAGGTTTTCAATCATTCATCTTGAACTTATCAAGAAAATTGCAAGCATACTTGGACTGGGAGATAAAGATTCTACTAGCTATCTACCAAACCTCAACACCGAGACAATAATGAAGAAGTCCCAAATCTGTCATGTCAAATGATTGACTGAGATTATGTTTTATCTCCTCAATCAAATGTTCTAACCTTCCACTAATGATCAGGTCATCAACATAGACAACAAGCAAAAGAATATCATCACCATACTATTTGACATACAAATTAGAATCAGAAGGGCTCCTCTAAAAACCATGATCAATGCGGTACTTATCAATTTTCATGTACCATGCCCATGGAGCCTGTTTAAGACCATAGAGTGCTTTCACTAGTCTACATACTTGGTGCTCTTTACCAAGAACCTTGAAATAGCGAGGTTGTGTCATACAGACTTCTTCTTGTAGATCACCATTGAGAAATGCATTCTTAGTTTCCATTTGATGAACTTTCCATCCAAACTGGGCTGCAATAGCAAGGACAAGCCGAATAGTACTCATTTTGGTTGTGGGAGCAAAAGTCTCCTCATAATCAATGTCCTTTGTCTATGAGAACCCTTTGGCTACTAACCAAGCCTTATACTTATCAAGAGTTTTGTCAACCTTGTACTTAACTTTATACACCCATTTGTAGCCAATGGGATTCTTCCTAGGTGGAAGATTGGAGAGGACCCAAGTGTTATTCTTCAGAAGGATATGATGTTCAGCTTCCATAGCATTTTCCCACTCAAGTATGCCTTTAGCCTCCAAATATGTTTGAGGCTCAGAGATGTTGAGAAGGTTAGCCATAAGAGAAAAATTAATTGTATTAGGTTGCTTGCTCTTTTTTTGAGAAGATCTAGCCTTAATCAATTCATCATCATGGAGATCATTGATGGTTTTAGCATACCATTTATGCTAAATAGTAGAAGTACCAATATCTAAAACAGGAGGAACAACATCACCAAGGGTGGCTAGAACAAAATTAGTTGGATTAGGATCCAGATTGTCTTGAGGAGGGGCGGGTGGTGGAACATTTTGTTGATGTGTCTGCACAACTGCAGAATCCCTCCCATCATGTGGAGCTAGGGGAAGACAAACACCCAAATCAAAATCCTGCATAGACTGGTCCTTAGGGTTCATAGAAGGAGAATAATGATAGAATGGCCCACTATTTCCATCAACCACATCATTACGACTGAAGATGAGACAATTTGTATCTACATCAATTAGCCTATATGCCTTATGATTCTCACTATAACCAGTGAACATAAGTTTCTAAATTTTGGAATCCAACTTAGTGCACTTGGCATCTAGAATCCACACATGAGCAATAGAGCCAAAAACTTTCAAGTGGTTGATCTTAGGCTTGCATCCAGACTAGGCTTCTTCAGGAGTCATCTTCTTAACAACATGAGTAGGAGATCATTTCAGAAGATAGACTGTAGTATAAACTGCTTCATCCTAGAATTTCTTAGGAACATTTCTATACTCCAACATAGAATGAGCTATTTCAATAATGGTGTGATTGTGACACTCAACGACACCATTCTGTTAAGGGGTGTAGGATGTGGTAAGTTGGCGCTTAATGCCATGCGCAACATAGAAACTGAAGAATTCAAAAGAACAAAACTCCCCCCATTATCAAACCTAAAAGTGACTATCTGAGAGCTTGACTCTTTCTCAACTAAGGCCTTAAACTACTGAAATATACCAAACACGTCTAACTTGTTTTTAAGAAAATACACCCACATTCTTCTACTAAAATCATCAACAAATAGTTACAAAAAATACTTGCAACCAGTATCTGAAGGAGTGTTCAATGGTCCACATACATCAACATGAACCAACTGTAATACCTTGGAAGCTCTCCATGAGTCACATCTAATAATGGAGTTCAATGCTACTTTCTAGCCTAACAAGCTTCGCGTACTCTGTGATTTTGAATTTGAATTGTAGGTAGACCACCAACCAGATTATCTTGAGATAGTTAAGAGAGATATTGCATATTCAAGTACCCATGACATTAATTCTAGAGGTTGTTGATGGAAGTACTCTTGGCTACCATAGCATGCTCTTGAGAATCACCAGAATCAACAAGTCTATATAGACCATGATCTTGAAGTCCCTGAACAACTCTACATCGAGAAATATGAAATTTCTCCCTCTAGAATGAATCTGCAAGTTTCCCTTGTTGACAACAATATACTCTTCACCTCCTCCAAAGATAATAGAATCTCTGAATGGTGTGTACTCAATGAACCAATCTCGATGATGAGTGAAATGTTGAGATGTACCTAAATCAATATACTAGGAAGAGAATTTAATAGGATCTGTAGGATTCTTGGCCATAAAGGCATATAATGCACACTCATTCTGCTTAGTGTACTCTGCAACATGAGATTTAGGTTTAGACTCTACATGCTTGTTTTGTTTAAAAGCCAAGTGTTTTCGACAATCTTTCTTCATATGACCATACTTGTGGCAATAGTTGCACTGAATGTTCTTCTTGGAAGAGTCTTGGGATTGAGTTCAACTAGTATGTTGAGAGGGTTGATTCTTTCCCTTTTTCTTTAGAAATTTCTTGGCAGGAAATGCCTATTATGTGGAGGATGAACTAGCACCGCTACCAAACTACTATTTCCAACAATCCTATTGCAGAAGTTTGGTGCAAAGTTCTAGAAATTTCAAATCAATATTATTTGAGGTAATAATTAGCATCTCAATAAAGTGCTCATAAGACTTTAGCAGACTCTTCAGAGTGATAACTACCATATCTTCCTCCATTTTT
Organism: Sequoia sempervirens; assembly: GCA_007258455.2. Taxonomy (NCBI): domain Eukaryota; kingdom Viridiplantae; phylum Streptophyta; class Pinopsida; order Cupressales; family Cupressaceae; genus Sequoia; species Sequoia sempervirens. The sequence goes on along the minus strand of VDFB02393317.1, from coordinate 37,277 downwards.
TGACCAATAGCCTCTATCTAATCATGGATGTCCTCAATTTTTGTCAAGTGCACCTGTAGAGTTGTCTTCTCATACATCATGATGGAGAACAACATGTTTTTTAGAAAGAATGCATGACTCTTGTCAGGTGTTTCATGAAGATCTTTCAGAAGATCCAAAATTTCTTTAGCTAATTTACCAAATTATACCTGAGGTAGCTAGTCAGCAGTGACTGACAATTTAATAAGCATCATAGCTTCTTGATTTTTCTCATCAAATTTCTCTTGATCTATACCCACCATTATAGGACGGGTAGTGTTGCCCAGAACAATCTGATCAAGGCACTGATACTCAAATATAGCCATCATACGTTGTTTCTAGGTGTTGTAGTTATGATCGTTGAATTTCTAACTACCCTCCAGCATAATGTGAGACAAAGAGGCCATTTTACACAAGTCTTTAAAAACCACAAAATAAAATGCCTTCAAAAGAAATTCCACAAGTCTCAGCAAAAATTCAAGAAAAAATATGGAAAGTCTGGTAAACCTTAGGCATTGTAGAAAACCCTAGGTTGCACAATGATGTCCCATGAAACATAGGAAATTTTCATCACAAAAAAAACCCTTTGAACTAGCCAAAACCCGTCACAAAGGATCCATGTTTTTTTAAGAAAATGCCCACAAAGGCTAAAAAACATCACAAATCCTTCAAAAAACACCCAAAAATCACAAGTTTCAAGCACAAGCTAGAGAAAAGACCCACAAAATGAAGAAATCCATCACAAAACTAAGGTCGCGCGCACAAAAAATGCCCACGAAAACCAGAACCCAACCCATCACATAGCACAATCACGATTTTCACTTTACCCAAGTCACACCAAAACATAATGCAGGTAAGAAGAGTCTAGAAAATCATGAAAAAGAAGATTCATGGATTTAAGCTTCAGAGACCTAAAAAAATGCACACAAAGACTAGGTTTGACACATGAGGAAATAGGAAAAAAATGTGAACTTCTGAGTCATGATTTCAATTTTGAAACCCTCCATATTTGCTAGAAAGAAGCTATGATTTTTACCCAACAACAGCTATGATATATTTATGAGAAACCCTCAAAAATCTAGTATCAAATAGAAGATTTGATTTCCAAAGAAGAAAACACAACCTACTCTAATACCATATTATGGTAAATTCGAGTTATATTTAAAATGAAAGAGATGAAATCACTTTATACATAATTTACAAAGACTTTCTAAAAATACAAATGACGAAGTTTCTAAAACAGACTAAAGCTAAGAAAATAATAGAAAGAAAATCTACTCTAATATTACAATATTACAAAATTGACCATAAACTAGATTATCTAAATATTAATTTAATAAAAAATAATGAAAAAAAATGACATAAAAAAGGATGAGGGGAAGGGGGGAGTAAAGGAAATAGAGAAATAGGTCTAAATGAAATTCAAAATAAATAAATATTCGAAATGAATAAAGAGAGAAAAATGGTAAAAAGAAAGAAATTAAAGTAAACACAAAGACTAAAAGAAATAGAGAAATAAAATATAGAAGAGAGATAGAACAAATCGAAACTACAAACAAAGAAATACAGAGACAAAAAAAGATTAGAATTAAGGACGGAAAAAAAAAAAAAAAATGAAATAATAAATACAGAATAAAATAGAGAAAGAGTAAAAGGAAATGTATAAAGAGAACGACAAAAGGTGAAAGAAAGAGACAATAGAAAGTTAAAAATATTGGAAGATGAATAAATCAATAAAGAGTGATAAACGAAGATTAAAGGATAAAATAGAAAGAGAGCAAGTAAAAAAGAAAGAGAAAACAGAAGAAAGGAAAAATTAAAATAAAGATAACAAAAAAGAAAAAGAGACAATAGAAAAATAAATAAAGAAAGAAAAGATAAAAAAAAGGAAATTAAGAAAGGAAAAGTGAGAACAAAGATAGAAGTAGGAGATCTTGATTGAAATGGATAAAAATGAAATCTCTAAAAAGAAAAACATGAGAAATGAGTGGTTAAAAGTAGAAAGAGAAAATTAAAACAAAATATAGATAAATAGAGAAAGAGAAATAAAAAATGATAGAACGAAAAGAGAATTATAAGATTAGATAGAGAGAAAGAAAACATAAAAAATAAGGAAAAAAAGTGAAAAATAAATAAAAAAGGAGAGGGTAAGAGAGGAATGAGATAAATACATATAAAGAGGGTGTAAGAAAAATCACAAAGAAAAGAGATAAATAAACAAAAGATTAGCTAGAGAGAGAATGCATGAAAAAAATGATAAATAAGGAAAGAGAAGGGGGGCTAAAAGAAAAAAAAAATGAAGAACGAGAAAAAGAATAAATATAGAAACACGAAAAATGAAAAAAGAGATGAACATAGATGAAGAGAGAGACCAATAGAGATAAAAAGACAAAACTAATGAAAGAGAAAGAAAGAAGCAAAGGCCGAAAATTGAACTATTTAATTTTCTCCAAGAAAAATAACTATACAAGGAACAAAGACAACATTATATTTAAAAGCATAACTATCCAAATAACGAGCGGAATATTATATCTAACTTATTTCCTACATTAGAATTGGGTGGTTTGTGAGGGACATTCAATGGGGTAGATGTTGTGGGATTCTTCACCCCATTTCTTAATGCATAATTTCCACATTTTATGGTATTGTTGATATGGATGAACTTTGTCAATGTTTTCATCAAACTTGTTTTCTTCATTTTTCTTAAAAAGGTCACATGTTTCCAATATGTAAACTCCAAAGTTTGCATAGTTTTGACTTGAGTTTTATCCTTGAGAATTTGGTTTCTTATTATTTTTTAGAACTTGGCCAATATATCAAAGTCTATGTGGAATTGAGGATAGTCCATTTCATTGTGATCATTAGTGGAATAAAGCCTTCAACCATCATTTTGTATAATATTGATTATTGCTTCAGAGTTATTCCCTTTCCTATTTCAGTTTTCTACATGAGGATCAAAACCACCATTATTTGGACAGGTACTCCATTGATGGTTGCATTGGAAATTATTATTATTTATTTCTTGATAACCACAACTTCCCTAATTCATTGTGTTTTCTCTCTACATGTTTGAAACATCATTATTAAATTATTGGACCATTTTTTGAAGGCTATCCAAATAAGCATTTGATTCAAAATATTGATTTCATTGTTTAAAGTGAGCTTGTGTTTGAGGATTAATAGCTATCATCTAATTGTTCATGCATTTTGGTACACTAGATTGACTTCCTATGAGGTTCACTTGCTTGGCTACTCTAAATTTTGAGAATTTCTTGTTGATGTATAATGGTTTAAATTGTGGGGTTGGCATAACTTGGGTGATTAGAGGAAATTCCATGGCTTGATTAGGATTGAACAACTGATTATGGTTGTTGTTGGTTTTGAAATAATTAATCAGGTGCCCCAAGAAGTAGGTTGATGATTGGCATATGATGAGAAGCCACATGATTTAACATGGAAATTTGGTTGTATGTTGTTGGTTTCCCAAGGGAAGAAATAGGTCCTACTCCATATGATTGAGGAACAAGTTTTCTTTCACAAATCTTGGCTTGTGGATAAATGATTAGTAATATAAGAAGTAAAAGCAGATGTCCTCCCAAAAACATGGATAGTAAGAGAGTCAAGAGCCAAAATATACATCTAAATAGTTAGGACTTTTATAGGTTTGTAAGGATTAATTAATCTTGAGTATAGATTATTGAATCTTATCTTGAAAATGCTTAAATTTTCATTGGGTTCTCTCATACAAGTGGAAAATTGATTATACATCAAAGTTCAGCCAACAGTAAGTCTAAAGTTATTAAGGAAAGCATCTTTAAGACCTTTCCAAGAAATAATTGATCCAAAAGATAAGGCTAAATACAAGTTATTAGCAACTAAATTAAAGAATACAAGTTATTAGTAGATTCATTAAAGGTATAAGGGAACATGTGGAAAGAAACATTATCTTAGTGGTTCAATTAAGGATTGATCAAAGCATGCTTTTAGGCACATTCTCTTAATGGAGTTGAGCATTATCCAAAGAATCATTTTAGGTGTATATGTGTTTTTCAATTTTTCTATCTCCATTGAATTGAATATTGTATGAATATGTCAAGATTCTTGGGTATAGGGTTCAAAGCCCAAGTTCAAGGGATCTAATGTCCAATTTGTACAAACTACAATAGAGGGTCCAATGGGTCAAGGTAAAGAGAAAATTGATGAGGGTTGCACCGCTTGAAACCCACACAAATCACCACATTAGATACCAACACAGAAGATGCAAAACATAAAAATAACTCACTATCAATTATATTCCAAAAAATTAAATTACAGATTCAAAACTTACATGCTACAGCCTCATGGGCTTCATTCATTACAACAAAATCAACTCTTAAAAAAATACATTATTCAGAGCCATAATCTACACTAATGGAGCCACCATACAAACCCCCACTTAACCCTTTTTATTTTACCCCAATAACCACCCTAGAATTTTCTAGAACGTTCAACTTTCCCTTTTATTTTGGCGCCAAAAGTCTCACCATTTGATTTTTGGCCTAGGAAGAAATTTTAATGAAATTCGCCTTTTAGAGGGGCAACTTCGCGGGGACATAACTTTTGATTCATGTGCCCACTTTGTTATTATTACATTTCGTTGGAAAGCTCTTGAAGAGATCTACAATGCTCAAACCACCTTAGGTCAGTTCGTCAACTTTTCAAGTTGTTTCGGGGCCTCTAAAGTCTTCATATTTGAATTTGAAGCTACATTGGAGAAATTTTCCTGGACGAAAACTTTAATATCTCCCAAACCGTATAGGGTATTGAGACAATTCTTTTACGACTATAAATATTTTTCAGTTCTGCTCCTTAGGGTAAATTTTTAGGTCCATATGAGCCCGTTTAGGTCGACTTACTAAAAATAGTAAGTGATCATTTTTTGCTATTTTTGACTCTGTACTTTCTTACATCCCTTAAGTGTCATCATGGAACTCAAAACAACTAAATAAATTAAGGAAAAAACTTTTTTTGGGGTGATGCAAGATTTCCCTACACTGTTGGATGCTCTTGCATCAAAAAATTTCTTGGTCTATAATCCACAATTCATGAGTCCAATATTCAATGTCTAAGGTCCAAGGATCTAGGATATATGATAAAAGGTTATTGGACTAGGTTCAATATATAGATAGGCCATAGTCTATGGTTGTGTTTGATTTGAATTAAATTGTCCAAGGTTCAGGAGGTGGGGGGAAATGGTAATTTCTTTCAATATAAGGTTCATAGTTTGCATGTCTAAAAAATTTTAAGTTCTAGTGTTGCAAATTTATCCATTACACAAGGTCTAGGTGATAGAATTTTGGTTATAGTGTCTAGGGTCAAGAGAAAAAAAAATGAAAAACTACACAAGAAGGGGAAAAAAGAGAAATAGATAATGATGCAAAAAAATATAACAAAAGAAAATTGAAGTAAAAATAATATGGAAGCCATATGAGAAAGAAATGAACGAAGAAAAAAAGAAGGAAGAAAAAGAATTATAGACAAAAATAAACAAAAGAGCACTAAAAGAAAGATGCATATTCAAATGCAAAGGAAATGAAAGAAAAATAAATATAGAGAAGAAAGATTGAGAAATAAATATAAAAATAAATAAGAGAAACAATGAAAAAAATAAGAGAAAGTTAAAAAGAAAAGAAACGGTTAGAATTATTTAGACATAGCAATAAAAGTGAAATAGATAAATATATATAGAGAGATGGAACTAAAGAAAGGAAACCAAAACAATATAAGAGAGGGCGAGAGATAGAGATAAAATAGAAAAAGTGAGAGGAAGAGAATCAAAGACAGAACAAAAAGGAAAATAAGGAGAAAAGAGTTAACTAAATAAAAAATAAAAGGAAAATGTGGAGAGATAGGTAAGGAAAGAGAAAAAAAAATGACTAAAAACAAAGAGATAAAATAGATAGAAATAAATAAATAAATCCATTACAATATTAAAATTAAACAAATTTAGATACATAAAAAAAATCAAAGAAATAAAAACAAAAAAAAGGAATAAATAAATAATGAATGGACAAAATAGATAAATCAAGTAAGAAAGAAACATAAAGAAAATGAAAAAAAAAGAAATAAACGATGAAGAAGGAGAAAGCCATAAGGAACTAAAGTAATAAAAGAAATAAAAAGGGGAATAAATAAATAATGAATGGAAAAAATAGATAAATCAAGAAAGAAACATAAAGAAAATGAAAAAAGAAGAAGCAATAAACGATGAAGGAGGAGAAATTCATAAGGAACTAAAGTAATAAAAGAAAAAGATAATGAAATAGGGAAAAGACCAAACAAAGAGGTAAATCAATAAATCAAGAAAAACAAAAGAAAAACAAAATGATAAACATGGAGATAAAGATTAAAAAAAAAATGATAATGAAAAATAAAAGGACAAAAGAAATAAAGATAAACAAATATAAAAGGATACAAATACAAAGATTACAAAGATGGAGAGGTTAATACAAAGAGAGACAAAGAAAAAAGAAACAAAATGGAAAAGACAAATAGATAGATATAGAAAGACAAAGATAGACAAAAATTATGTTTTAGTGAGAGACAAAAAAAAATGGATATAGATAGAGGTAAAAAGAGATAGACTAATAGTTAAATAAAAATAACCAAAAACAAAGAAAATAAGGAAGAGAGAAGAAACACATAAAGAAAAAGGTGAGAAAATATGAAATAGAAATATAAACATGATTGAAAAAATAAAGAAAATTAAAAACCAACTAGAGGGAGAGATAAAATGAAACAAATAAATAGTGAAGAAAAATTAAAAATGAATTTAAGATAGAAATAAATGAAGTGAAAAATGGAAAAAAAAAAGAGAATTATAAAGAAAAGAAATAAGCAAAGAAAGGTAAAGAGGGAAAATCATTAATTAAAAGAAAACATAAATAAGAGTAGAAATAGATATAGAAGTAGAGAGAAAGAAATAAGGAAATATTAATAAAAATAATAAAATAATAAAACTTAACTAGGAGAGACTAAAACATGAGAAGAAAAAAATGAGTTGGAGAAGGAAGGGGAGATTTAGACGATGAGATAAAAGAGAATAATATAGATAAGGAATACAATAAAATAAAATATAAGAAAATAAGTGATAGAAATGGGGAGAGATAGCATGTGTCTAGAGCCAATTATTTGTGGCAAGTTCCAAGATTATAGTATGCATACCCTAGTGTCTAGGGTCAAAACTCTAGCCTATGAGGTTGAATGAATTGAAACATGTTAGAGCATCAACTAATTACATTGTTATTCACAAACAAAATAATATTGAATATTCTATTGTGGTGATTTTACGTTTGTTTGCATTGGATTATATAAGCCTCTTCCCTTCAAAGCACTTCACAACTAATTATGCAACCTCCATTCAAAAAGTAACACCCACTTAACAACTAACATTAATTTATTTACTAGCTTATTATTTATTTGTAAGTTAATATTAACATACTAAATCGTTAATTTATATTTATCATCTAACCTATATCCTACATTAAGATATAATATTTCAACATTCACCCCCTTATTACATCAATCTAAACCAAGGATGGAACACTACATAGACTGAACAAAGCAACCATCTAGAAATTTGATGAAACACCTCCATTAAATCTACCCCACTCAAGATACAACAAATTGATTGTATTAGTGGATGCCCTCACCATCCAACAATATCTGTGTCAAAAACTACTTAACTATTCACAAGTACACCTCTCCTCTTCTAAATCAAAAAATACTCAAGTATCTACAAAAATACCACTTTATGTGTGAATTGAGACACACTCAATTATCCATAGCAACAACACTTCTTCTTATGTGAATTGATCCATACTCAACTAACCACATACACACCCCTTGATCTATCATTTGAGACAATCAACCATCCATTGATATAAATCACCAAGTTTGTGGATTGAGACATAATAAATCATCTACAAATACAAGGAAATTGCCAAACCCCCTTGCTCCAAAAATAGATACAAATATAGTGTTGCTTCTAAAACAATCTACAATCTCCAAGTGAGAAGCTACCTCAAGATTTCAAAAACTATCAACCTCTTTTGTTGACTTGTTATCTTTATCTACTTGATGTCTCATTTGAATCTTAATGAACCATGTTAGGTATAGTAATAGAAGGCTGTTGAAGTTGGCATAGCCAATTCTTTTACCTTACAAATCATGTCCTTAATCTATAGGTGATTGATTCCTTGTCCACTATGGAGTAAGGTATGTTTCACAAAAGTTGCAAACCCACCGCTTGGCTGCAAACCAATTGGTTTAATGTTTTAATGCAGCAAATTGAATATGTATTTATAATGCTTCCGGAATGAATTTTCACTTTATACATGTGGGAATCAAATCCACAGATATTTGAGTATATCAAATTATGAGCACTCTAGTTTAAGCAGGTGCGACCACCAGGCAAGCCTATTATGTAATATATAAATCTGAAATCTAAACTTCGATACTACTATTAATGAAATTATTCTCACTTTGATGCAATCCAATTTATTCCCATTCACAAATAGGAAAATGCACATTTTATTCTCCATTTTTTGGTGTTTCCATGTGCAACATATTGGCAATTATTGTTTCCTAGAATAATAGCCTTTACTATCAAAGATAATAGATATTCATGGGTGATACTCTTTGGCATACAATTTGGAAAGAGAAATTTATGAAATCCTTCAAGTTCCTTTC
>VDFB02393317.1:0-28429 GCA_007258455.2 Sequoia sempervirens | reverse complement strand
GGAAGTCTAAAACAAAAATCCAAGATGCCTTGTTTGTAAAAGGTAGACCTGAGAAAAAGGAACCTAAGGGAGACAAGGAAGGGAAGGGTAAGTCAGAAGGACAAAGTAAGGTAAAGTGTTGGAACTGTGGTAAATTGGGACATGTGAAGAAGGATTGTGAGAACAAGAAAAAGAGTTTTGATTCTTCTATAGGGGAATCCTCAGATGATGGTAATCATGCTTTTATCATTTCATGTAAAAATGTTAGTGATGACTCTTTGCTTGATGTTAAAGAGTGATCTTCATGAGGAGGATGGTAGTTGTGATTCCATGTGTAGCTCATACCACGGTTCAATGGGAGTTGTTGGCAGTGATGTGGATGCATCATTGGTAAGGTTATATTCATGTGATTGGGGATATGATTTTTTATTTGTTTAGAGTGGTTGCTATTATGTCATAGTTTACTATTGATATGTATTTAGAGTTTGGCATGGTACTTGTTCTCTTGAGACTAGGATGTATCTATGTTATGGTGCATGTGATCTCCTATTAGGAGATGGTTAGATCATGTTGTCATGTTTATGTTCCCGATTCATGATTGGAGCTTTGACATTGATCTTGTGTAGTTCTCTTAAGTATTGGGTACATTAATCATTTGCTTGATTACTTCATGATAGTGCTATGTTGCATTTGGAGTTTGGCATGGATTGGTTGGTTACAAGCCCTCATGGATACTTGGAGAAATAGGTGAGGCTTGAGTTCTCTTATGGTAAGAGATATATGTTGGAATGGTTACTTGTAAGAATTTTTTTTTCAACAATAAAGATCGAGAAGCCTACACTTTAGTTGGACGTGAGTTCAATACACTTGGCAGTTTCACATGCCTCCAAATAGGTAGTTTGGATACATAGACTTAGGAAAGGTATTGGTTTTAATTACAAGTAAGTTAAACTTGAATGTGGTAGTTAGATTGCCATGTTTAGCCAAAAATCCTATGTATCATGCTCGTACTAAGCATGTTGATGTTAGTATCACTTTGTGCAAGAAATGGTTGAGAGTGGGAAGGTATTAATTGAGAAAGTTGACACTTTGATGAATGCTACAAATTATCTTATGAAACCAATTCCTACAAATAAGTTCTCTTGGTTTTAATCATTTGCTTGGAGCTTCATGATTATGTAGGTTGCATTTGAAGTTGGGATGGATTGATTAGTTGGTGTAGGAAGGCCATTGGCCTTGAGTCCTGTACTTGATTTATAATAATGATTCCTTGTTTAGAATAATTGCAATGTATAACGTCGAGTAGGAGAATGTTGGGAATAGGATGCCATTTAATTGCAATCCTAAACATTATTTTGTGTATCTCCTAAGTCCTTGGAAAGTGTTCCCCAACACTAGGATTAGAAAGAGTTAAATTTGAATGAAATAAACATGTTAATTGACATTTGTAATTAATTATAAATGATAGGAACATGTGGGGATGCCCATGAAGAGCTCCTACAAAATAGGAGCACATGGGGCACCCACATGGAAGGTGAAACTCACCTTGAGTTAAGTTATCTATTTGGAGTAAAAGATAACACTTCAGTAATGCATGTAAAGATCCTAGAAGTTAGGGATTGATGTTTACATGCATGGGGTTCAGTTCAGTTCAGTTCAGTATCAATTTAGTTTAGTTTAGTTCAATTATGGTTCAATTATCTTCAATTGCATGTAATTAGTTTTAGTTGAATTCTAGTTGACTTCAAATTACTTGGAATGCATGACTAATGACTTGAGTTGCATGATAGTTAATAGATGACTACTTTCAGTTAACAAAGATTGACTTGGACCCACCTTGGGCATCCAAGTTGGCATCTTGGAGTTAACACTTTTGCATGATAAGATATTTTATAAGGCTGAGTTAAGTGGGCCCATTCTTGGGTGCCAACTTTGAGGATAGGCTTACACAATATCTTTAGAATCAATGTTGAGTTATGACTTCAGTTTGGGATGCCCAAATGGATGAAGGACTTGTTTTGACATTATGCAGCAAGTTGAAGAGAGTTTTATCAGATTTTATTACAGGTTGTGAAGAAGAATTGTTGAAGGAAAAAAAAACATCTCAAGCAAGGATTGATAAAGAATTATTGTAATCTTGTCCTGAGATTAAATAATACATTGATTCTTGGTGGAGTTTTTTCCTAAAAGGGTTTCTCCACGGTATATGTTGTGTCACTTTTATCTTCTGGTCTTATTCTTCTACAATCTCCTGTCTACTTCTACAAATGGTAAAATAAATCTAAACATATAATCGTCCATAAAGAAATTGTAACAAAGAACACTTATTTAGATCTACACTATAATAGTTTTACAAAGTATTAGGCTACATAATTACCTCCATTTTCAACATTCATAATCCAAATATTGAATCTAAGAGTTACTCCCAATTTATAAAAAAATCTCCATCATGAGAGGTGAAGACAAGACCAATTCCTCAAGGATACAAGTGTAGGTGGTGTGAGATAACATGGTAGTGACATTATTGACCATAACACAATGCCCATATAACATGAATTACACCAAAAATGGAGTGAGAGATTCAAGAGGCAAATATGTGCTAGTTGTACTTATAAATCTAAATGGTTTTTCTTCATTTCTTTAAAACACTATTTTAAAAAGATTTAGACAATAAACATGTTTTTATAAGTTTCAATTAGGGGTTCTATTATGCCACTAAGAACTTAATCTATAGGAGAATAGTATTGTGTTTGAGAGGTTTGTTATAATTTGATATAAATGTTAATTTAAACTTTATTTATTTTTATTTGTTAATAACATAAGTAAATATGTTCACATTTTATTGGTTTTTTTTAATTAATTGACATATGCATATTTGAAAATTTTATTTATTGAATGAGTAGGAGTACAATGTGACGATGCATTTTATTTTTTTAATATTAACTCATATTTCAAAATTTTCACTCATTTACACATAACTAAAAAAATATATACAATTATTTTGCTACATTTTCTACACATTAATGTGTAATTTTCATGTTATATAGATTTAATGTAATTTATACACTATATAAATAAAAATATATAAAAGTTTAATAGTGACAACTTCCTTTTTATTTGTAATGCTATGTTAAAAATAGTAAGATTCTCAACATTATCAAGGATAAACTAAAAATACAACAATGTGCTGCATGTTGAAATATTTTAAAGGTAATGACTAATAGTTTTTAGAGGGATTAATAAAGAAGAAATAGAATGAGTGGATGTGGTTTATAGTTGTAGAAGAAAATTTTCATTATAGTTATTTTGAAAAAGAAAAAATATTAAATTTTTATGTAGATCACTTTTAGAATCTAAAGTAGTGCATGTTGGGAGAATTTTTTAATATTAAGGAAAGATAAAAATTAAAGTCCATTTGACCATCACAATCATGCTCCACATGCCATATTTTTTTTTACCAAAATTATATTGACCCAATTATCTAAAATAAGTTCTTTTCACAAATGACCTTCTATTGAGAACAAATAAATTTGTCATGATGAATTTTATTATATAAGAGTCATAATTTTCTATTTGTATATGTGTTAACTATACAAATGCATTTTCACATAAATAGATCAACTACTATTTGATTTCATACCATCAATCATCTTGATCACCTAAAACATAGAAAAATAGAAAAAAAAACTCACGACAAACAAGATTAAAGAAACTAAGTAATGAAATAATAATGAAGGCAACATGTATGAAATCCAGTTTTTTAATATACAATCTATTACTCTATTGGTCATTGAGGAAGAAACAAGACATCCATATATTTAAACTCAATAAAATCAAACATTTAATTATTACAAAATTATGGATAAACAACATCTATTCTTTTGTAGAAAGCTAAATTTACTAAAATTACATTTGAAGTTTGTGAATATACCTCATTAAAATATGCATAATCTACAATATAACAACTTAAAATCCCATCTTTATTCAAAATAATAGTTTTAAATATAACTTAATTATACCATTATAAAATTAAACTCTTTAAACATAACTATTAAATATTTATATTAAACCTACAACATACACACTTAGAAGTACAATTACTGATTTCAACTTTTATATTAAGGTAGTTAAAATGCCAACAACATCCTTTAAGCTAATGTAAGAAGCGAATCTGTGAAATAATTTTTTTGGAATCTTAAATGTGGCCGGTTCTTTTTACAGGAAGAAATTATTCCATCTTCATTCACACGGTTATGCTCTTTTTCAGAAACCACCGTTGCTTTTTATCTGCAGTATTTCCGTAAAAATTAAATTTCATTATAAAAAAATCAGCTTTCCAAGATCACCTCCTCGCCGTATTTCAAACGCATGCCGTTAGAAAATGAGATTGTTATTTCAAAGGAGAGTAAATGACCTGAACATAAATTGTAAATCAAAGGAGAGTAAATGACCTGAACATAAATTGTAAAGATGTATTTCTATTTGTTGAGGTTTTCGGTTTTACAAGGTGTCTTTTAAGGGATTTCAAATATTTTATTCTTACCATTCAGATGGGAGCGTGACCGTGATGGAGGGAAGGCACCTGGGCTTCGATCCCATCACCGTTAAAGTTGGGTGGAGAGCTTTCTTTCTCCTGTGGCTTACAAAGCATTCTGTTCCATTGGCTTGTGGTTGCAGGTATGCAGATTTCACCCAGGAGTTCTATCTATCCACTCGTTTATTTTTCTTTCAGTTATGAGGACTAAACCTTTTGGATAAAATAGTGTAACTCCTGTGATTATCGCTGTAAATTTTGTGAATAAGGAAACTAGATATATGATGGTATTATGCAATAGAAATTTGGCACGAAGGGAGGGTAAACTCAGTTTCTGTTTCATGTCATTCCAATTCACACATTTTTATGTAAACGTTGGGGAGATCCTTCATTATCAATGTTAACTTCTACGAAATTCCATGAACGAACCTATTTTCCTTCTGCTGCAAAACCACAAGATGTAAATTAAGATTACCTAAGAAACCCTCTTGATTTCCTAACTCAGGAGATTCAACTATGATTTTCTTTTAGCATATAAAAGAGTACTGAATGCTGCTCATGCTCAAGCTGAAAACCTTTTTCCTCGTAGAAACTTGCATTATCCTGCGCATTCATTATACAAGGAGAGATTTAGAGGCAACTATTTCTTGGACAGCAGGTAGTTTAATCCATTCCTTCCCTTATTCTGCATCTAGCACCACAAATCAGAGGAATACCCTTTTAATGGAGTAAAGGATATTGAATGCAACATTCCCCTACTTACCAAAATATCCTCACAGCCTTCCACAACTAATCTGCATGCACCTAATTATTTTCTGCAATCTTTATGCAATAATTATTTTCTGCAATCTTTATACAATAATGGAGGATTAGGCATATTCCGCATTTTCGCAAGTGGAAATGATTTTAGGCCTTCCCTACAAAGATACGTGACCCTAAGGTAGACGCTGATCTCGCACAGGCCATTGTCTGGCAACGGGAGGTGTAAAGCCCCTCCTTAATTATGAAAATAGCAGCAAACGGAGGAAAATAAAACGGATTAAAATAATAATAGTAACAGTATATGTATCTCCACTTTATCTTGAACTTCTCCTCCTTGAGGCTTTTGGCTTGCTTGTAGTCGCAGCCTGTGAAGGAATTTTTTTCATTCAAGAACGCTAAAGCCCTCAGGAGTATGGGTTTCTTCTTATCAATTATTCCTCCTCACTTGTCAGCTATCGCATCTTTTGCACTTAGCTAGAATGCTCGTATTCACCCATGGCGCCGTCAACCCTGCGTTGTGATCTTGCATCTTTCATCGCTAAACAAACTTACCTATTTTCCTTATTCTTCACTAACCTGTTTCGTTCAAACCCTAAAATCCCTGGCGGACGTGAGGAAGGAGTTCACTAAATAATAATATCAAGCAATGAAAAAACAAAGGTGGAGACAGTTGGCATGGTTGTTCGTGCTGCCCATCTATGAATGCGTGATTTAAAATTTATGCCACGTTCCAATCTTTCAAGTGAACTGTTGAAAGAAAATTTCCTGGGCGGCGCTGGAAGGGGTTCATCTAGAATTAGGGTAGCCACGTGGTCAGTGGGGATTCTGCATGGGGTTGCAAGTATGTTTTATGGGCCCCACTTCAAGTAAACGTTTAAACTCTTACAAAAAAGGATTAGTTTAAGGGATGGTGGAGGCGACAGTAAACCAGAATCGTTTTTACCAGGAGACTTCCGGTGGCTGCGACCTGGGCATTGAATGATGCAAGAACGGGCAGTTATAATCTTGGTACCCATGAAAGGTGGTTTAGATTTCTCGAGCCACGTCACTAATCCAATTTGGATGAAGTAACCTATTTTATTTGAGTTGTCTCTAAGTTTAGCCCCACACCAAATGATCTGAATCCCTTTTTAGAAAATAAGTATTTTTCTTTTCATAAGATTCTCCTCGAGTTTGATCTTGGTCACCTTTGGGATTGGTGTGACACAAAGATTATTTGAAGTCCGTTCTTGTCCCATAACAACAATATTGTCAATCACTTTATCCTCCCACACATAAATCATGATTTCATTGCATCCACCGAGCTCTATAAAATCTAGCAAATTTTTCATCGTTGATGATCTAGTCAAATGCTTGGTTGTTATATGCTTGCACTTCATCATAAAACTCCAAATGTGAGCTTACATCAGGATTGGAAACTATTAGGATATTTTCAAAGTCGTTATTTTCAAAGTATACATTGTGTAGAATCTTGTACCATAGAGCCATAGGTCTCTTGAACATTTTTGACGCTAACTTTATGCTTAAAAGTCATACCATTTTGGGAATGTGTCTTATGTCATTGTCCAATTTTCTTTCCTTACCATATCCTAGATAATTAGTGAGATTTTTTGGTGTCATTTGATTTGTTCTATAGAAATATTTTGAGGATCTCATCAAAATTCATATGATTCTTTCTTAGTGAGTTGCGTACACAACATTAGATAGTCAGGATTGTAAAATGCACTAATTTGATCATTAAAATTTGTCGAGTCAATGAAAGCCACTACCGCTTCTAAGATTTTGATTTGTTATTGTAAACCTCGATGGTGTTATCCAATAGGTTGGATTTTCTCTCCTATGAATAGAGGAACCCCAATTATTTACTTGGTATAATGTTGATGAAGCCTTAAAAAGCTGCACTATGCCTTTGTGTTGGCCGCCTAATATTAAAAATGAAAATATTGATCAATTGTTCCAAGAACATTAAAGATTGTTCTAATGTCTCCTCAATGATAGTGAACTTCACCTAGTTTGCTTCTACACAAAAATGTCATTAGTAAATTTCTTATGGGAAATCGACTCCTTGTTTCTAGTAACAAACACATTATTCCAAGGCCCATTAACCGACTTTCTTTTTATCACACCTCCATGGGCTTTCTCCATAAAAATAAATAAGAAGCGGAAAATCAAATAACCTTGCTTTATCCCACAAACATAGTTGAAGAAATAGCATGGTGGCCCCTTGATCATGATTGACCCCTTGATTATGGTTGAGAAACGTGGAGAAGAAATACAAGAGGAAACCCATGAGAGCTACTTGTTTCATAAGCCTACCAATTTCCAACTTTATTACCATGCTATTTTGCATGAAACTAACAATTGAGTGTATGGTGTCATGAACCATAATGATCTTGTCAGAGATTGTCCTTCTTGGAGTAAAACCACTATTGAATATGTTTACCATTTCCTTTGAGATAATTTTGTATATGGTGCTGCATAGTGATCTAAGAGGCATACATTTGCAAATGAGTTGCATTTTGTCTTCTTTGGAATGAGAACAATATTGGTGTTGTTTGAAAGTCTTTTAATATTTTCCTAGATTTTCTCAAGTCATCCACAACACTCATCACCTCCTTCCCTATGAAATCCAACATTATTTGTAGAAGCTTGCAATAATTCCATTTGGAATTGAGACCTTTTTTGGATGCAACTAAAAAGTAGCACATTTGACCTCCTCCTTGGTAAAGGGTGCCATCAACATGTATTTCATTTTTATATTCCCTTATCATCAATAGAATGTAGTTTAAAAGTATGTTCATGTTTCAAAGACATGAGGCACCATCTTCCACCAAAAAATATTGAGAAAATCAAACAACTACCTTTTTAATATCCTTAGCCATAATAAAATATTTCTACCCACCGCACAAATACAACAAATTATGTTTTGACTCCTCACCTTAAATGTATTATGAGAGAATTTTGTTTTGATCTCCCTTTGCCAACCGTGTTTCTCTTGATTTATCGTTCTAATAAATCTCTTCTCTATTGAGGGTTTTACATGTCGTGGAAGTAGCTCCTTTTCAATTTTGAATTTCTTTTCACAAATGTTTTTAAATGAGTTCTTGTTCTAATCCTTTAGCTTCCCTAAATAACAATTTAATTTCTTTGTGAAACAAAACATTTAGATTCCTAAGGTACATCTTCTAACAACACCTTTTGACTAAGTCTATCAAATCATCTCTTTTGAACTACATTCATTGAAATTTGAATTGGTGAATTAAGGAGGGTTTATCTTCTAGAATTGATAATATTACAAGGAAACAATCAAATTTGAAAATTGGGATATGAAAGATTCCAATAATTGTGGGACCTATAGCCCATTTGCAGAATAAATAAAATAATCCAAACGTTTAACTATGTTGGTGAACTACACCCTTTGGTTCATCCATGTGAATGAGCATTTCTTAGGTATCAAGTCCAATAGATTCACCAATCTCACAAAATCTTGAAAATCCTTTTACGCTTGGGAGATGTGAAAAAATACTCCCTATTTCTACCCCAAAGAAATAATCATGTTAAAATCATCCCCACAACAACCAATTTATAAGGGGAAGCAAGAATAATGAACATGATTTCATTTCAAAGCTTAAGTTTCTCCCCTAAACTTGTGGTGTCATAGACATTAATCAACAAGAGAGATAGCCTAGACAAAATTATTTATATACCTCTAGCTTTATCCAATTTAGGGTGGAGTGAGAACCTCCTCAAAAATGTGAGTAGGATGCCACCCTAGTACCCATCCAACCTGAGCAATAAGGAACAACTCCATTTCTTGAAACTTTAGTTTTGTTCCTAAAGTATAATTATATTAGTCAACGTGTGATCAATTTGGCACTTGGCCATGAATGCCCCTAACATTCTTGGTGTAGATCTTCATTGCTTGGTAAGAGAAGGGACTTCTCCCTTAGACCTTGGAAGATAATTTCTTAAGGAATATAGACCTTTTTCCAATGTGGTTCACTTCCTTTTCTATTTGGTTGTTTTCTTACCTCTCTTGCATCCTAAGCTAAGGTTGGCCTTGAGCAATCTAGAGGCTAATTAAATGATGCACCTCATGTCACTAATACCCATATAATCCTTTGATCAATTCTCGAAGCTCAACCATTCCTCATTATTCTTCACATTCAAGACCATTCCTTCCTCATTATACGCCCTAGTGGATTAAAGGAAATGATAGCAAGTTTTCTTGGATTAGCGATCAAGACCAAATTTATTGTTGTTTTTGGATTATTCTTTGATTTCCTCAGTTCTAGCAGAACTCCTAGTTTCGTTGTTCTTTTTCTTAGGGACCAAGTGTTGAGTCACTTGATAGTTGGCTTCCCTACACAATTGGCGTCCACATGGTCATGGCCTCTATAATGCACATAAAATAACTTATTTTCCTCAATCTCCAACCTTTCAATCAAATCCCTAGCTGATATGGAAATGGTGATTTGGTTTAGGATTTCGTGGATCAAGGTCACCTTTATGAGGGAATATATATGAGAATTCTTGTTGATTAGGTCCTAGTTGATGGAATAGATTGTTCCTACACGAGCATCGTTGTTCAATAAACAATTGTTGATCTAGTATTCCTCTAGAATATTGTATTGTATTCCGTATGAAGCATAATTAGGGGAGCATTAGAGAGGATTGAAGTTTGGAATCCATTCTTGAATGTGAAGGGTGGAATCACCCATTTTCTATGGTGTGTTCTTTAGAACAAAATCCTTATTAGCACTCTTCCAAAATTCACTAGAAAAAAGCGGGCTTTGGTAGAATTTCATTGCACCTCTTGCACCCCAAGAGGTGAGGATCAAATCCTCAATTTGGTTTTGTGTCCCTTTCCCACTTATCCCTTTTCCAATTAGTTCACATTCTAGTTAGGAACTTTCCATATACATGTCATTCAAGTGGACAATCACTCTTTGTTCATTCATGCTAGAATTTGTATATTGTCGATTTTGGTACCAAGCCTTTTTTTAGAATTAAATCAAAATAAATAAATATTGCATTAAGAGATTAAAATTATATGAAATATAATGAGGCTCTTTGAGGAAGCAACCTCGTTTGATCACTCTTAATATAATGAAAATCTTTAGAATTGTATTTCTTGTTCTCTCCTTTTTCATTCTATTTCTTTCTATCTTTAATTCCTTAATTATCTTTACTATTTATTTCTCATCATTTACCTCTTTCTCCTGCACCCTCTTTTTTTATACATTCTCTTGTTCTTTTTGTCCCTTTCTTTATCTTTCTTTTCAACTCTTCCTTGCTTTCTCTCAATTTTTCCTTCTTTCTTTCTTTTCTTAGTCTATCTTTTTTCTTTCTCACTTTGTACTTTCTTTCTTTGTATTGTTTTTCCCTCTTTCTTTTTGTTTTCATGTCTTTCTCCATCTAACTATTTTTCTAATTTTTCATCTCTTTTTTTCTTTGATTTCTCTATTGTTTTTAATTTTTCTCTCATAATTTTTTTTTTTTCTTGGTTCAATTTTCTATTTCTTTTCTTTCACTCTCAATACCTTTTTAATTCTTTATATTTTTCTTTCATAATCATTCATTTTTCCCCTTATTTGATGTCTCTTACTTTATGTTTATTATATTCTTTTTATATCTATTTATATCATTCGTTGTCTATGTACCTCTCTTTTTCTTTATCACTCTTTTAATATTACATCTCTTTGTTCTCTATTTATTTTTGCATTTTTTTCTCTTACTTTTTTCATTCTTTTTTGTGTTAAATTATTTTCTTCTCTCATTTCTCATTTTTTTCCTATCAAATTCTTTATTTATTTTCTCTCTTTTTCTCTCTATCTATGTCTTTCTATCTATTTGTCATTTGCTCTCTAGTTTACTTATTTTCTCATATATTATATCTTTTTCTATGCTTATCTCTTTCTTTCTATGTCTTTTCTTAGTGTTTTTCTTTTTGATTCTCTCTTGTTCTCTCATATTTATTCACTCCACCTCTATTTTTATCTTTCTATGTTTAGATTCATTAATATTTGTTTTTTGTTCCTCGCTTTGTCGTTTCTTCTCCTTATTTCCTCTACTTTTCTTTTCTTCATTTTCTTTAACTTTCTTTTCTTTCCCCTCATGTCATTCTTTCTATTTATCCATCCCTCTTCCTCTGTTTCTTCTTCCCTTCCATTTCCTCCACTTGTTCTTTCCTTCATTTCCATTTCACGTTAATTCGTCTTTCCTTTCTTTTTTCATAATTTTTAATTTTAAATTTTTATGTTTATATGAATTTTCCTTTTATTCTTCCTATATTTTTTCTTTCCTTTTTCTCTCATAGTGTATTCCTCACTCGCATCTACCTTTATACCTCTTTTCTTTCTCTTTTGGCATATTTTTTTTCCTTTTAACTTTCTTTTATCCTAGCTATCTCTCATTGTCTAAATATCTTTATTTCTTTTTAATGTTTCTTGCTATTTCTATTTCTTTGTTTCTTTTTTCCATCTATTTCTCTCTCTTTCTATATGGGTTCGACCTTGGACCTTAGAAATTAAGTTTTTGACCCATGGACCTTGATCTACACCCTAACCTCATGGATAGTGGACCCTAGATTGATAAAGATTTATCTTATAGCTTAAACACTTAGATCCTATACCCTTAATTTTTGAACCCTAAACCTTAGAGGCTATGTCTTGTACTTGTGGATCCTAGACCAAGAAATATTACTATTTACCATTTACTTAAACTTGTGGATGAACCCTATTGCTTAGGCTATGCTACTAGATATTTGACCTCAGACAACAAAACATGGACATTAGATCTCAAGAAGCTAGGCTTTAAACCTTAGACCTCAAAGCTTCAAACTTCAATATTGAACCTTGGATTGTTAGATGATTAGAAAAATAATAATATGATTTTAGTATACATGTTGATTGATACAACAAAATCATAATACGATTTTAGTATATCTGCTCACTGATACACCAACAACCCATTCATATTAAATAACATAACATCCTTCTCCTGTACCCTTTGGATCAAAGGTGATTTAGAAGAATTTATATCCCTGTGACCCAGCTCACCCCCCATTCCCAACCCCAACTTGGCAGATTGTAAGACCAAGGTAAGGTGGGTTAGACGTTGGGCTAGGTCATGGGGATACCCTTGAGTCCACAAAAACAAGAGAGAAGTACATACCTTTCCACATGGCTTGCGAGATGTTGCATACATCCCCATGGGACTAGTCTCACCCTAACATGACACCCATTCCCGACCCCAACTTGGCAAAATGTAAGACCAAGGTACGGTGGGTTAGGCGTTGGGTTGGGTTGTAGGGATACCCATTGGTCAACAAAAAAAGAAGAGAGAGAAGTGCATACCTTTTTATCATCTTTGAAATGGGTTTGTATTGGATTTTGATTAATTGAAAGCCAATTTACAAAAAAATCATAATGTGATTTTAGTGTACCTGTTGAGTTCATAAAAAAAAGAGAAGTCCATACCTTTCCATGTGGCTTACGAGCTGTTGCATACATCCCCAGGGGACTAGTCTCACCCCAACATGATACCTATTTGTTGACCCCAACTTGACAAAATGCAAGACCAAGGTAAGGTAGGTTAGACATTGGGCTAGATTGTAGGGATACCCTTGGGTCAACAAAAAAGGAAGAGAGAGAAATACATACCTTTTTATCATCTTTGAAAGAGGTTTGGATTAGATTTTGATTAATTGGAAGCCAATTTACAAAAAAATTTATAATGTGATTTTAGTGTACTTGTTGAGTCCACAAAAAAAAGAGAGAAGTCCATACATTTGCACATAGCTTGTGAGCTATTGCATGCATCCCCAGTGGACTAGTCTTGCCCCAAAATAACATCCATTCTCGACCCCAACTTGGCACAATGTAAGACCGAGATAAAGCAGGTTAGGTGTTGGGTTGGGTCGCAGGGATACCTCTGGTCAACCAAAAAGAAGAAAAGAGAAGTCCATACCTTTTTATCATCTTTGAAAGGGGTTTGGATTAGATTTTGATTAATTGGAAGCCAATTTACAAAAAAATCATAAAGTGATTTTAGTGTACCTATTGATTGATACACCAACAATCCATTTATATTAACATAGCATAACATCCTTCTCCTCTACCATTTGGATCAAAGGTGCCTTAGAAGAATTTCTATGCTTGTGACCCAACTCACCCTTTACTGACCCCAACTTGGCAGAATGTAAGACCAAGGTAAGGCACCTGTTGGGTGTTGGATTGAGTTGTGGGGATACCCCTGAATCCATAGAGAGAGAGTGAGAGAGAAGTCCATACCTTTATGCGTGGCTTGCATGCTATTGCATACATCCCTTAGGGACTAGTCTCACCCCAATGTGACACCCATTCTTGACCTCAACTTGGCATAATGTAAAACCAAGGTAAGGTGGGTTAGGCGTTGGAATGGGTGGCAGAGATACCCTCAAGTCAACAAAAGGAAGAAGAAGAAAAAAAGGTCCATAACTTTTTATCATCTTTGAAAATGGTTTGGATTGAAATATTTTGATTAATTAGAAGCCAATTTATAAAAAATCATAATGTGATTTTAGTGTACGTGTTGATTGATACACCAATAATCCATTCGTACTAAGTAACATAACATCATTCTCCTATTCCTTTTGGATAAAAGGTGTCTTGAGGAATTTCTATCCCTATGACCCAACTCACCCCTTCCCAAACCCAACTTGGCAGAATGTAAGACCAAGGTATGAAACGTTGGACATTGGGTTGGGTCGCGAGAATACCTTTAAGTCCACAGAAGAGACAAAAAAATCCATATCTTTACACATGGTTTGTGAACTATTACATATATCCCTAGGGGACTAGTCTTGCCCCATTATGACACCCATTTTCAACCCAACTTGACATAATGTAAGACCAAGGTAAGGCGGATTAGGTGTTGGGCTAGGTTACAAGGATACCCTTGAGTCAATAGAAAGAAAGAGAAATCCATACATTTTTATCATCTTTGAATGGGGCTTGAATTAAAATATTTTGATTAGTATACCTGCTGATTAATACACCAACAATCCATTCATATTAAATAACATAACATCCTTCTCCTCTACCCTTTGGATCGAAGGTGCCTTAGAATATTTTATATCCCTATGACCCAACTCACCCCCCTTCCTGACCCCAACTTGGCAGAATGTAAGACCAAGGTAAGGTGGGTTGAACGTTGGGCTGGGTCATGGGGATACCCTTGAGTCCACAAAAAGAGAGAGAAGTTCATACCTTTGAATGTGGCTTGCAAGCTATTACATACATCCCCAAGGGACTAGTCTCGCCCCAACGTGACACCCATTCCCGACCCCAACTTGGCAGAATGTAAGACCAAGGTAAGGCGGGTTAGGTGTTGGGTTGGGTTGCAGGGATACCCTTGGGTCAACAAAAAAAGAAGAGAGAGAAGTCCACACATTTTTATCGTCTTTGAAAGGGGTTTGGATTGGATTTTGATTAATTGGTTCAACCAATTTACAAAAAAAAATCATAATGTGATTTTAGTGTACCTGTTGAGTCCACAAAAAAAAGGAGAGAAGTCCATACCTTTGCATGTGGCTTGAGAGTTGTTGCATACATCCCAGGGGACTAGTCTCGCCCCAACATGACACCCATTCCTGGCCCCAACTTGGTAGAATGTAAGACCAAAGTAAGACATGTTAGGAATTGGGATGGATCACAGGGATACCCCTGGGTCAACAAAAAAAATAAGAGAGAGAAATCCATACCTTTTTATTATCTTTGAAAGCGGTTTGGATTGGATTTTGATTAATTGGAAGCCAATTTACAAAAAAAAACATAATGTGATTTTAGTGTACTTGTTGAGTGCACAAAAAAAAAGAGAGAAGTCCATACCTTTGCACATGGCTTATGAGTTGTTGTATACATCCCCAGCAGACTAGTCTCACCCCAGCATGATGCCCATTCCTGACCCCAACTTGACAGAATGTAAGACCATGGTAAGATGAGTTAGGCGTTGGGTTGGGTCGTAGGGATACCCTTAGGTCAACAAAAAAAGAAGAGAGAGAAGTCCATTCCTTTTTATCATCTTTGAAAGGGGCTTGGATTGGATTTTGATTAATTGGAAGCCAATTTACAAAAAATATCATAATGTGATTTTAGTGTACCTATTGATTGATACACCAACAATCCATTCATATTAACATAGCATAACATCCTTTTCCTCTACCTTTTGGATCAAAGGTGGCTTAAAATAATTTCTATCTCTGTGACCCAACCTGTGTGACCTAGCTCACACTTTCCTAACCCCAACTTGGTAGAATGTAAGACCAAGGTAAGGCAGGTTGGGTGTTGGACTGAGTTGCAGGGATACCCTTGAATCCAGAGAGAGAGAGAGAAGTCCATACCTTTACATGTGACTTGCACGCTATTGCATACATCCCTAGGGGGCTTGTCTTGCCCCAATGTGATACCCATTCTTGACTCCAATTTGGCATAATGTAAGACTAAGGTAAGACGGGTTAGGCATTGGAATGAGTGGAAGAGATACCCCTGAGTCAACAAAAAGAAGAAGAAAGAGAATTCCATAACTTTTTATCATCTTTGAAAGCAATTTGGATTGGAACATTTTGATTAATTGGAAGCCAATTTACAAAAAAATCATAATCATGATTTTAGTGTATGTGTTGATTGATACACCAACAATCCATTCGTACTAAGTACATAACTTCCTTCTCCTGTTCCCTTTGGATAAAAGGCATTTTGAAGAATTTCTATCTTTGTAACCCAACTCACCCCTTCTTGAACCAAACTTAGTAGAATGTAAGACCAAGGTACAACATGTTGGACATTGGGTTGGGTCATGAGGACACCCTTAAGTCCAAAAAGAGAGAGAGAAGTCCATACCTTTACATGTGGTCTGTGAACTATTACATACATCCCTAGGGTACTAGTCTCACCGCATTGTGACTCATTTTTTACCCCGACTTAGCATAATGTAAGACCAAGGTAAGGCGGGTTAAGTGTTGGGATAGGTTGTAGGGATACCCTTGAGTCAACAAAAACAAAGAAAGAAAAATCCATACATTTTTATCATCTTTGAAAGGGGTTTGAATTAAAATATTTTGATTAATTGGACCTTCGGTCAATTTACAAACAAATCATAATGTGATTTTAGTGTACTTGTTGATTGATACACCAACAATTCATCTATATTAAATAACTATGTAGCATCCTTCTCCTCTTCCCTTTGTATCAAAAATATCTTAGAAGAATTTCTATCTTACTGACCTAGCTCACCCCTTCCCGACCCCAACTTGGCAGAATGTAAGACCAAGGTAATGAAAGTTGGGCATTGGGCTGGGTCTTAGGAATACCCCTAAGTCTATAAAAAAAGAGAGAAGTCCATACCTTTACATGTGGCTTGTAGGTTGTTGCATACATCCCTAGAGGACTAGTTTCACCCTAGCATGACACCCATTCCTGACCCCAACTTGGCAGAATGTAAGACCAAGGTAAGGTGGGTTAGGTGTTGGGCTGGGTTGCAGTCGCAGGGATACCCCTAAGTCAAAAAATAAAAGAAAGAGAAGTCCATAGGTCTTTTTATCATTTTTGAAAGAGGTTTAGATTGGAATATTTTGATTAATTAGAGGCTAATATTCAAAAAAATCATAATGTGATTTTAGTATCTATTGATTAATACACCAAAAATCCATTTTATATTAAATAACATCCTTCTCCTCTACCCTTTGAATCAAAGGTTCCTTAAAACAATTTCTATCTTTCTTAATGGCATTTGAATAACACTATTACAAAGGGGAAGAAAGGTGTATTATGGAATCAACCCAAAACTAAAAAGGGATGGAAAAAATGAATCAAAATAGGTAAAACTAAGGAATTCTTTGTCATAAGATTGAAATTTAGAAACCATGGCTTCACCAATCAAAATTATTTTTTTATTCTCTCTCCATGTCTTTCTATCTTATATTTGTTATCTATTTTTCTCATCCTCTTAATTATCTCTATTTGTTTATCTATCTTCGTTGCTCATTTCTATATTTTCACATTTTTTATATTTTTTCTCAGTTTCTTTTTCTTTATTCTCTCTCACTTGCTTGCTCACTCACTCTCTATTTATTTTATTCTCTCTATCTATCTTTTAGCTTTCACTTTTTTCATTTTTTTCCCTTTTTATCTTTATAAATGAATTTGTCATTCTCTCCCTCTATTTATTGTATTTTTTCTCTTTTTGTTACTCTTTTTTTATAACCTTTTGTTTGTTGGTTAAATTTGATTGAACATCTTTTGTAAGACATAATTTTCATTTACTTGTTCAAATGGGGTGCAAGTAGAGAGATTGATGTTTTGGACATATTCATGGAGACTATGTATTTGTAGTGTAATCTTCATTCATGAGATAATACATTGTGTGGATGGTTTTGGATGCTTCATTTTTCCTCATGTGGGTTTTTCTACAATATATCTTGTGTCATCTTATTTGTATGTTTATCTATTTTTTTGCATATTTTTCACTCATGAAGTTTTGTGGAAATAATTTTATATTGATGCAAAGTTTTCTTCCTTTGGTATCAAAGCCTAGTTGTTAGGTTGTAAGTGGAGATCACCTTAATATTGTTAATGCTTGGAAGGAGTAGATTTTGTGCATAATTAATTCCATGGATTTGTAAGAAAATAGTAAAGGAATTTTAAAAATGGCTCTATATGGATTTTTGAAAATAATTCTGTATGATTGCAAATTTTTATGTATAAGATTATATTTGGTGATAAAAAAAATTCAACTATACCTTTTCTAGCCGAAGACTTTTGGGGACCAGGCCTTGGCCTGATGACCAACCAGATTGGTGGTCACAATCAACATGTGGAGACTAATGCATTGTTCATTGAGGTGGGTGAATGAAAGCTATTCATAAGGCCACCGAATAAGTTATTGAGAGCCAATGGGAACAAAACACATGTTGATCAAGATTTTTTTAGTAGGATACATGAAAATAAAAAAAGCTATTGAGGCTTTGCTTACGAGCTTGAATAAGTAAAATTCTACATACGCAAATCCAAATAAAGCTAGAGGGAAGCACAATGCACAATCTAGGGAGTTCATGAGTTGGGCACTATGGCTTATTAACACATAGGGCAGAAAAAAGATAGATTTTCATGGGTCAAATAATTAGAATGAGCTTAGATAAAGGGAGGTCAAGTTGATTTTTAGGGGAAATTAACGACATGATGCACAAACTTCATTATACCCTAAGTACTAGAAATTGGACATTGTGCCCAAGACATCTAACCCTCTAGATGTTGAAACCTTCACTTGAAGAAACCTTTAGTATTTACCTTGAAGTCTTAGACCAAACCAAATATTTATAATATAAAGGATTGTTTTGTTGTAGGTCCTATTAGTAGTTTAATTTGTTTATTTTTGACAACTCAAACCGAATTGTATGTATGGTGGAATTGTTATTGAAATTATATGGGGAATCTCCCAAAGATCTAAAATTCAAAACTATAAACATAATTTACATGTATACACAATCTATAAGATTGTATGATGGAATTGTTATTGAAATTATATCGAGAAGCTCTCTAAGACCGAAAACACAAAACTATAAATATAACTTACATATATACATAATGTATAAGATTTGAATGGAATTTTTCATTATATATAAATATCTAATTGAATATATATTTGCCTTGGTTGCTAGTATTAGAATATCAATAGTCAAGACTTGCAACAAGATTTTCACTTTTAAAGAAGGGTAATTTAGCAAACACTATTGATAATCTTAGCTTCCTACAGACAAAAGTAGAGATGTATATTTGACTTTAAACAAAGATTTAAATAAAAAATAGAAATAGCTTAGTAATGATAAAAGTAGGGAATTTGATTTATGGATTATGGACTCTAGATGAAGGAACATTTACCTTGGGCCTAAAATACTTGGACCCAACCATTACGCTAGAATATTACATCTTAATATATTATATATTAATATATTAATAATTAAGTGATGATTATTTTTTATGATAAAAAGTTGCATAGATAATTGTCAAGTTGTTAAAAAGGAAGAGTCTTATTAAAAAATAGTACAAGCAAATTTAAAATCCTTCTAGATTACTCATAATATAATATTGTATATTATGTTGTGTGTGTATCATGGTGTAACCTCAATTTTATGCTCTACCATTTTTCAAGTTGTTATTAGAGCCACAACATTTGGAAGAGAAAGATGGATAGAAGAAATGTAGGTGGTTGTGTGGGTGAAGTTAGCATGAGAGAATACAAACTTTGAGGATTCTTTATTTTTTTCAAATCTTTAGTAGGGTTGTTTGTTTGTATTTATTTTTGTTGTAGATATTAAAGCCGCATGGAAGGAATTTGAAGGATTTCATGAATTGCTCTTTCCAAATTGTATGCCAAAGAGTGTCACCCATGAATATTTATTGTTTTTGATGGTAAAGGCTTGTGAAAGGAACTTGAAGGATTTCATAAATTTCTCTTTCCAAATTGTATGCCAAAGAGTATCACCCATGAATATCTATTATCTTTGATAGTAAAGGCTATTATTCTAGGAAACAATAATTGCCAATATGTTGCACATGGAAACACCAAAAAATGGAGAATAAAATGTGCATTTTCCTATTTGTGAATGGGAATAAATTGGATTGCATCAAAGTGAGAATAATTTCATTAATAGTAGTATCGAAGTTTAGATTTCAGATTTATATATTACATAATAGGCTTGCCTGGTGGTCGCACCTGCTTAAACTAGAGTGCTCATAATTTGATATACTCAAATATCTGTGGATTTGATTCCCACATGTATAAAGTGAAAATTCATTCCGGAAGCATTATAAATACATATTCAATTTGCTGCATTAAAACATTAAACCAATTGGTTTGCAGCCAAGCGGTGGGTTTGCAACTTTTGTGAAACATACCTTACTCCATAGTGGACAAGGAATCAATCACCTATAGATTAAGGACATGATTTGTAAGGTAAAAGAATTGGCTATGCCAATTTCAATAGCCTTATATTACTATACCTAACATGGTTCATTAAGATTCAAATGAGACATCAAGTAGATAAAGATAACAAGTCAACAAAAGAGGTTGATAGTTTTTGAAATCTTGAGGTAGCTTCTCACTTGGAGATTGTAGATTGTTTTAGAAGCAACACTATATTTGTATCTATTTTTGGAGCAAGGGGGTTTGGCAATTTCCTTGTATTTGTAGATGATTTATTATGTCTCAATCCACAAACTTGGTGATTTATATCAATGGATGGTTGATTGTCTCAAATGATAGATCAAGGGGTGTGTATGTGGTTAGTTGAGTATGGATCAATTCACATAAGAAGAAGTGTTGTTGCTATGGATAATTGAGTGTGTCTCAATTCACACATAAAGTGGTATTTTTGTAGATACTTGAGTATTTTTTGATTTAGAAGAGGAGAGGTGTACTTGTGAATAGTTGAGTAGTTTTTGACACAGATATTGTTGGATGGTGAGGGCATCCACTAATACAATCAATTTGTTGTATCTTGAGTGGGGAAGATTTAGTGGAGGTGTTTCATCAAATTTCTAGATGGTTGCTTTGTTCAGTCTATGTAGTGTTCCATCCTTGGTTTAGATTGATGTAATAAGGGGGTGAATGTTGAAATATTATATCTTAATGTAGGATATAGGTTAGACGATAAATATAAATTAACGATTTAGTATGTTAATATTAACTTACAAATAAATAATAAGCTAGTAAATAAATTAATGTTAGTTGTTAAGTGGGAGTTACTTTTTGAATGGAGGTTGCATAATTAGTTGTGAAGTGCTTTGAAGGGAAGAGGCTTATATAATCCAATGCAAACAAATGTAAAATCACCACAATAGAATATTCAATATTATTTTGTTTGTGAATAACAATGTAATTAGTTGATGCTCTAACATTTTTCAATTCATTCAACCTCATAGGCTAGAGTTTTGACCCTAGACACTAGGGTATGCATACTATAATCTTGGAACTTGCCACAAATAATTGGCTCTAGACACATACTATCTCTCCCCATTTCTATCACTTATTTCCTTATATTTTATTTTATTGTATTCCTTATCTATATTATTCTCTTTTATCTCATCGTCTAAATCTCTCCTTCCTTCTCCAACTCATTTTTTTCTTCTCATGTTTTAGTCTCTCCTAGTTAAGTTTTATTATTTTATTATTTTTATTAATATTTCCTTATTTCTTTCTCTCTACTTCTATATCTATTTCTACTCTTATTTATGTTTTCTTTTAATTAATGATTTTCCCTCTTTACCTTTCTTTGCTTATTTCTTTTCTTTATAATTCTCTTTATTTTTTCCATTTTTCACTTCATTTATTTCTATCTTAAATTCATTTTTAATTTTTCTTCACTATTTATTTGTTTCATTTTATCTCTCCCTCTAGTTGGTTTTTAATTTTCTTTATTTTTTCAATCATGTTTATATTTCTATTTCATATTTTCTCACCTTTTTCTTTATGTGTTTCTTCTCTCTTACTTCCTTATTTTCTTTGTTTTTGGTTATTTTTATTTATCTATTAGTCTATCTCTTTTTACCTCTATCTATATCCATTTTTTTTTGTCTCTCACTAAAACATAATTTTTGTCTTTCTTTGTCTTTCTATGTCTATCTATTTGTCTTTTCCATTTTGTTTCTTTTTTCTTTGTCTCTCTTTGTATTAACCTCTCCATCTTTTTATTTGTATCCTTTTATATTTGTTTATCTTTATTTCTTTTGTCCTTTTATTTTTCATTATCATTTTTTTTTTAATCTTTATCTCCATGTTTATCATTTTGTTTTTCTTTTGTTTTTCTTGATTTCTTTATTTACCTCTTTGTTTGGTCTTTTCCCTATTTCATTATCTTTTTCTTTTATTACTTTAGTTCCTTATGAATTTCTCCTCCTTCATCGTTTATTGCTTCTTCTTTTTTCATTTTCTTTATGTTTCTTTCTTGATTTATCTATTTTTTCCATTCATTATTTATTTATTCCCCTTTTTATTTCTTTTATTACTTTAGTTCCTTATGGCTTTCTCCTTCTTCATCGTTTATTTCTTTTTTTTTCATTTTCTTTATGTTTCTTTCTTACTTGATTTATCTATTTTGTCCATTCATTATTTATTTATTCCTTTTTTTTGTTTTTATTTCTTTGATTTTTTTTATGTATCTAAATTTGTTCAATTTTAATATCGCAATGGATTTATTTATATATTTCTATCTATTTTATCTCTTTGCTTTTAGTCATTTTTTTTCTCTTTCCTTACCTATCTCTCCCCATTTTCCTTTTATTTTTTATTTAGTTAACTATTTTCTCCTTATTTTCCTTTTTGTTCTGTCTTTGATTATCTTCCTCTCACTTTTTCTATTTTATCTCCATCTCTCACCCTCTCATATATTGTTTTGGTTTCCTTTCTTTAGTCCCATATCTCTATATATATTTATCTATTTCAATTTTATTGCTATGTCTAAATAATTCTAACCGTTTCTTTTCTTTTTAACTTTCTCTTATTTTTTTCATTGTTTCTTTATTTATTTTTATATTTATTTCTCAATCTTTCTTCTCTATATTTATTTTTCTTTCATTTCCTTTGCATTTGAATATGCATCTTTCTTTTAGTGCTCTTTTGTTTATTTTTGTCTATCATTCTTTTTCTTCCTTCTTTTTTTCTTCGTTCATTTCTTTCTCATATGACTTCCATATTATTTTTACTTCAATTTTCTTTTGTTATATTTTTTTGCATCATTATCTATTTCTCTTTTTTCCCCTTCTTGTGTAGTTTTTCATTTTTTTTTCTCTTGACCCTAGACACTATAACCAAAATTCTATCACCTAGACCTTGTACAATGGATATTTGCAACACTAGAACTTAAAATTTTTTAGACATGCAAACTATGAACCTTATATTGAAAGAAATTACCATTTCCCCCCACCTCCTGAACCTTGGACAATTTAATTCAAATCAAACACAACCATAGACTGTGGCCTATCTATATATTGAACCTAGTCCAATAACCTTTTATCATATATCCTAAATCCTTGGACCTTAGACATTGAATATTAGACTTATGGATTGTGGATTATAGACCAAGAAATTTTTTGATGCAAGAGCATCCAATGGTGTAGGGAAATCTTGCATCACCCCCAAAAAATGTTTTTTCCTTAATTTCTTTAGTTGTTTTGAGTTCCATGATGACACTTAAGGGATGTAAGAAAGTACAGAGTCAAAAATAGCGAAAAATGATTACTTACTATTTTTAGTAAGTTGACCTAAATAGGATCATATGGACCTAAAAATTTACCCCAAGGAGCAGAACTGAAAAATATTTCTAGTCGTAAAAGAATTGTCTCAATACCCTATACGGTTTGGGAGATATTAAAGTTTTCGTCTAGGAAAATTTCTCCAATGTAGCTTCAAATTCAAATATGAAGACTTTAGAGGCCCCGAAACAACTCAAAAAGTTGACGAACTGACCTAAGGTGGTTCAAGCATTGTATATCTATTCGAGAGCTTTCCAACAAAATGTAATAATAGAAAAGTGGGCACCTGAATCAAAAGTTATGTCCCTGCGAAGTTGCCCCTTTAAAAGGTGAATTTCATTAAAATTTCTTCCTAGGCCAAAAATCAAATGGTGAGACTTTTGGCACCAAAATAAAAGGGAAAGTTGAATGTTCTAGAACATTCTAGGGCGGTTATTGGGGTAAAATAAAAAAGGTTAAGTGGGGGATTGCATGGTGGCTCCATTAGTGTAGATTATGGCTCCAAATAATGTATTTTTTTCAGAGTTGATTTTGTTGTAATGAATCAAGCCCATGAGGCTGTAGCATGTAAGTTTTGAATCTGTAATTTAATTTTCTGGAATATAATTGAAAGTGAGTTATTTTTATGTTTTGCATCTTCTGTGTTGGTATCTAATGTGGTGATTTGTGTGGGTTTCAAGGGGTGCAACCTTCATCAATTTTTGCTCTTTACCTTGACCCATTGGACCCTCTATTGTAGTTTGTACAAATTGGACATTCGATCCCTTGAACTTGGGCTTTGAACCCTGTACCCAAGAATCTTGACATATTCATACAATATTCAATACAATGGAGATAGAAAAATTGAAAAACACATATACACCTAAAATGATTCTTTGGATAATGCTCAACTCCATTAAGAGAATGTGCCTAAAAGCATGCTTTGATCAATCCTCAATTGAACCACTAAGATAATGTTTCTTTCCACATGTTCCCTTATACCTTTAATGAATCTACTAATAACTTGTATTCTTTAATTTAGTTTCTAATAACTTGTATTTAGCCTTATCTTTTGGGTCAATTATTTCTTGGAAAGGTCTTAAAGATGATTTCCTTAATAACTTTAGACTTACTCTTGGCTGAACTTTGATGTATAATCAATTTTCCACTTGTATGAGAGAACCCAATGAACATTTAAGCATTTTCAAGATAAGATTCAATAATCTATACTCAAGATTAATTAATCCTTACAAACCTATAAAAGTCCTAACTATTTAGATGTATCTTGTGGCTCTTGACTCTCTTACTATCCATGTTTTTGGGAGGACATCTGCTTTTACTTCTTATATTACTAATCGTTTATCCACAAGCCAAGATTTGTGAAAGACAACTTGTTCCTCAGTCATATGGAGTAGGACCTATTTCTTCCCTTGGGAAACCAACAACATACAACCAAATTTCCATGTTAAATCATGTGGCTTCTCATCATATGCCAATCATCAACCTGCTTCTTGGGGCACCTGGCTAATTATTTCAAAACCAACAACAACCATAATCAGTTGTTCAATCCTAATCAAGCCATGGAATTTCCTCCAATCACCCAAGTTATGCCAACCCCACAATTTAAACCATTATTCATCAACAAGAAATTCTAAAAATTTAGAGTAGCCAAGCAAGTGAACCTCATGGGAAGTCAATCTAGTGCACCAAAATGCATGAATGATTAGATGCTAGCTATTAATCCTCAAACACAAGCTCACTTTAAACCATAAAATCAATCTTTTGAATCAAATGCTTATTTGGATAGCCTTCAAAAAATGGTCCAATAATTTAATAATGATGTTTCAAACATGTAGAGAGGAAACACAATGAATTAGGGAAGTTGTGGTTATCAAGAAATAAATAATAACAATTTCCAATGGAACCATCAATGGAGTACCTGTCCAAATAATGGTGGTTTTGATCCTCATGTAGAAAACTGAAATAGGAAAGGGAATAATTGTGAAGCAATAATCAATATTATACAAAATGATGGTTGAAGGCTTTATTCCACTAAAGAGTTGGAGGCTTTATTCCACTAA
Source organism: Sequoia sempervirens (assembly GCA_007258455.2). Lineage (NCBI taxonomy): Eukaryota > Viridiplantae > Streptophyta > Pinopsida > Cupressales > Cupressaceae > Sequoia > Sequoia sempervirens. Next base: position 2,804 of record VDFB02393317.1, on the reverse strand, counting down.
TGATCACAATGAAATGGACTATCCTCAATTCCACATAGACTTTGATATATTGGCCAAGTTCTAAAAAATAATAAGAAACCAAATTCTCAAGGATAAAACTCAAGTCAAAACTATGCAAACTTTGGAGTTTACATATTGGAAACATGTGACCTTTTTAAGAAAAATGAAGAAAACAAGTTTGATGAAAACATTGACAAAGTTCATCCATATCAACAATACCATAAAATGTGGAAATTATGAATTAAGAAATGGGGTGAAGAATCCCACAACATCTATCCCATTGAATGTCCCTCACAAACCACCCAATTCTAATGTAGGAAACAAGTTAGATATAATATTCCACTCGTTATTTGGATAGTTATGCTTTTAAATATAATGTTGTCTTTGTTCCTTGTATAGTTATTTTTCTTGGAAAAAATTAAATAGTTCAATTTTCGGCCTTTGCTTCTTTCTTTCTCTTTCATTATTTTTGTCTTTTTATCTCTATTGGTCTCTCTCTTCATCTATGTTCATCTCTTTTTTCATTTTTCATGTTTCTATATTTATTCTTTTTCTCATTCTTCATTTTTTTCTTTTAGCCCCCCTTCTCTTTCCTTATTTATCATTTTTTTCATGCATTCTCTCTCTAGCTAATCTTTTGTTTATTTATCTCTTTTCTTTGTGATTTTTCTTACACCCTCTTTATATGTATTTATCTCATTCCTCTCTTATCCTCTCCTTTTTTAATTTATTTTTCACTTTTTTTCCTTATTTTTTATGTTTTCTTTCTCTCTATCTAATCTTATAATTCTCTTTTCGTTCTATCATTTTTTATTGCTCTTTCTCTATTTATCTATATTTTGTTTTAATTTTCTCTTTCTACTTTTAACCACTCATTTCTCATGTTTTTTCTTTTTAGACATTTCATTTTTATCCATTTCAATCAAGATCTCCTACTTCTATCTTTGTTCTCACTTTTCCTTTCTTAATTTCCTTTTTTTTATCTTTTCTTTCTTTATTTATTTTTCTGTTGTCTCTTTTTCTTTTTCGTTATCTTTATTTTTATTTTTCCTTTCTTGTGTTTTCTCTTTCTTTTTTACTTGCTCTCTTTCTATTTTATCCTTTAATCTTCGTTTATCACCCTTTATTGATTTATTCATCTTCCAATATTTTTAACTTTCTATTATCTCTTTCTTTCACCTTTTGTCGTTCTCTTTATATATTTCCTTTTACTCTTTCTCTATTTTATTCCATATTTATTATTTCATTTTTTTTTTGTCCCTAATTCTTAATCTTTTTTTTTTGTCTATATTTCTTTGTTTATAGTTTCGATTTGTTCTATCTCTCTTCTATATTTTATTTCTCTATTTCTTTCAGTCTTTGTGTTTACTTTAATTTCTTTCTTTTTACCATTTTTCTCTCTTTATTCATTTCTAATATTTATTTATTTTGAATTTCATTTAAACTTATTTCTCTATTTCCTTTACTCCCCCCTTCCCCTCATCCTTTTTTATGTCATTTTTTTCATTATTTTTTATTAAATTAATATTTAGATAATCTAGTTTATGGTCAATTTTGTAATATTGTAATATTAGAGTAGATTTTCTTTCTATTATTTTCTTAGCTTTAGTCCGTTTTAGAAACTTCATCATTTGTATTTTTAGAAAGTCTTTGTAAATTATGTATAAAGTGATTTCATCTCTTTCATTTTAAATATAACTCGAATTTACCATAATATGGTATTAGAGTAGGTTGTGTTTTCTTCTTTGGAAATCACATCTTCTCTTTGATACTATATTTTTGAGGGTTTCTCATAAATATATCACAGCTGCTGTTGGGTAAAAATCATAGCTTCTTTCTAGCAAATATGGAGGGTTTCAAAATTGAAATCATGACTCAGAAGTTCACATTTTTTTCCTATTTCCTCATGTGTCAAACCTAGTCTTTGTGTGCATTTTTTTAGGTCTCTGAAGCTTAAATCTGTTAATCTTCTTTTTCATGATTTTCTGGACTCTTCTTACCTGTATTATGTTTTGGTGCGACCTAGGTAAAGTGAAAATCATGATTGTGCTATGTGACGGGTTGGGTTCTGGTTTTCGTGGGCATTTTTTGTGCGTGCGACCTTAGTTTTGTGATGGATTTCTTCATTTTGTGGGTGTTTTCTCCAGCTTGTGCTTGAAACTTGTGATTTTTGGGTGTTTTTTGAAGGATTTGTGATGTTTTTTAGCCTTTGTGGGCGTTTTCTTAAAAAATCATGGATCCTTTGTGACAGGTTTTGGCTAGTTCAAAGGGTTTTTTTTGTGATAAAAATTTCCTATGTTTCATGGGACATCATTGTGCAACCTAGGGTTTTCTACAATGCCTAGGGTTTACCAGACTTTCCATATTTTTTTCTTGAATTTTTGCTGAGACTTGTGGAATTTCTTTTGAAGGCATTTTATTTTGTGGTTTTTAAAGAATTGTGTAAAATGGCCTCTTTGTCTCACATTATGCTGGAGGGTAGTTAGAAATTCAACGACCGCAACTGCAACACCTAGAAACAATGTATGATGGCTATATTTGAGTATCAGTTCCTTGATTAGATTGTTCTGGGCAACACTACCTGTCCTATAATGGTGGGTAAAGATCAAGAGAAATTTGATGAGAAAAATCGAGAATCTATGATGCTTATTAAATTGTCAGTCATTGATGACTAGCTACCTCAGGTATAATCTAGAAAATTAGCTAAAGAAATTTGGGATCTTTTGAAAGATCTTCATGAAACACCCGACAAGAGTCATGCATTCTTTCTGAAAAACATGTTGTTCTCCATCATGATGTATGAA